>VUQR01033599.1:0-10869 GCA_015108515.1 Hemichromis elongatus
GTGATAATTTTGGCTTAGCCAGCAGTTTGTGTTTTTAGTTCCCGTCTTATGGGATGCAGTGCAGTTTTAATTTTAGGTATAGGAAACAGCAACAGTATACGGCAATTTAAATCCTTGTGAGTCACGGGACTCTATGCAGTTCAGTAAAAAACTAAATGCACCCCATGATTCAGTAGCTCCAAGAACCACCTTTAGCAGCAATAACATGAAATAATTGTTTTCGTGCATGTGGGAGTTCTGTTCTTTTTTTTTTAAGTGGAGGAATCGTGGCCCACTCATTTATGCACTGATTGCTTAAGGTCCTGCCACAGCTTTTCAATCATGTTGATGTCTGGACTTTCACTGAGCCATAGCAACACCTTGATTCTTTTCTTTTTCAGCATCTTTCTTGTAGATTTGCTGCTGCGCTTGGGACCGCTGTCCTGCTACATGACCCAATTTCAGCCAAGCATCAGCTGTCAGATAGATGAGCCTCACATTAAACTCTACATTACTTTGATAAGGAGGAGTTCATGGTCAAATCAATGAGTGCCAGATGCCCAAGTCCTGTGGCTGTAAACAAACCCAAATAACCATTCCTCCACCACCGTGGTTCACGGTGGGAATGATGTGTTTGTGCTGATAGCCTGTGACTGATTTTCACCACTATTAAAAAGAAGACTGGTGTCCAGAAGTTTTGTTGCATCTTCAGATGCAACTTAGTAACCCTAAGCTGTGCACCCATGTTCATTTTAGAAAGAAGGGGCTTTCTCCTGGCAACCCTTCCAAACAAGCCATACTTATTCAGTCATTTTTCTAATTGTACTGCAATGAATTTTAACATTTCACCTCCTAACTGAGGCCTGGAGAGTCTGAGATGCAGCTCATTGGTCTTTTGCAGTTTCCCAGATCATTGCATGGTGTGACCTTGGGGTGAATTTGCTGGGGCATTAACTCATTTGATTGTTCACACACACCTGTGAATGATCTGTTAATCAGGTTAATCAATTACCTTCTTAAATACTATAGAAGCAGTGAGGATGTACTACTATTTTTCATATGACTGTACTGAGACCTAAATAAGAATTCTGCATCTAAGGTGTACAGGAGAAGATACAGGAAGAATAAACACGTTGTCCCCTTAAAATGATGAAGCCCTTTAATAGTTTTAAATCTTTCCCGCCAACTCGTTGCTTCGAACAGTCTGAAATGTAAGCTGTCTGTAACCAGCGGTGCCATGTTTGAGTTGCGTTTAACCTACGGTTATGGTCAGCTGTTTACATACACTCATCACAGGCATTAGTGTCATTGTAATTTGGGGCTTTTAAGGATTTGTTTAAACTGTTCTTTTTCCAGGGTGGAATGATTTTTACGGCATACATATTAAACTACTTTAAACTGGACACACAAGTTTTAATAACCTTTATCTTTGTCTTTTAACTTTGCCAAGGCCCGTTAAGTTTCGGGTTCGAGAACATTAAAAAACAAATTCAAAGATTCAGGTGAGCGTATGTATATATTTGAGTACACATTTTTTGACCCTGTGTGGATTCGAGAAAATCCCAAAGAAGTTCAAACTTGTCGACGCAAAAACTCCCCCTTGGAAAAAGAACAGTTCAGTTCAGAGAAACCATTAAATTACAATGACAGGTCATGCCCATGATGATGTAAATGTATAACCACAACTGTAAAGTAAGTTCCCTAAATTGACTGGTCTTACCTTTTTAAAGTTTACACTTGATCGTTTTTAGCAGTAGGGACACACAACTTCATCAACATTCATTAATCGTTCCCTAGAAGGGGAAAAAAGCCAATCATTGAGGATTGTAAGGGGATTTGGGGCTTTTTAGAAGGCTGTTTAAAAAAAAAAAAAAAAACTATTTTTAAATGTCTGTTATAACCGATATTGATGATTAGTTCTGTTTAGACTTTTGTTTCCAATAGGAGGAAATGCTGTTGGAAAAAAAACAGCATATACTACTGTAAACTAAGACTTAAGACAATAGTAAAGAATAAAATATTTGAGCAGCTTGTTTTTATGGACTTTCGTTGCGAACGTATTAAATTAAACCCCAGCAAAGTGGTGTGAACCCACGGACTGCACGAGTTTCCAGTGTGAACTGACATTCCCCAGTTAACCGTAACTTATTCATGAACATACATGGTCGAAGTAACTGAGGAACTTTATTCGGCTCTACGCTGCGTGCCCTTGTGACAGTTTCAGTAGTTGTGCGACAGCCTGAACACGGTGCGGTGGTCTGGATCTGGGTGGAGTTAAGGATCCGTGTCACACACACTGACAACTGGGAAACACACACACAACAAACAGGTGTCTTCCTCCTCTTTCAGACGCACAGCCACACTTTCGGGGGCCTCCTGTCCGCACACTGAACGCTCCTCTTTCCTTTATCTGACTTTTAAAACTCCCCGGAAATCATTTTGAAACACAGCTTACACACAATGCACGCGGCACAGAAAGACACCACCTTCACCAAGATATTCGTGGGAGGTCTTCCTTATCACACAACCGACTCAAGTCTGAGAAAATACTTCGAGGTGTTTGGAGACATCGAAGAGGCCGTCGTTATCACTGACCGGCAGACGGGCAAATCCAGAGGTTATGGATTCGTAAGTAAAAACTTGTAATTATATTACGATCTGGTCAGCTGAACAAGTAAAGTAGGCTGCGCTATTCCGTGTGCAGGAGTATCTCATGAAAAACGCGTTGTTCTAATTTAGGTGACCATGGCAGACCGGGCCTCTGCCGACCGAGCCTGCAAGGACCCAAACCCCATAATAGATGGAAGGAAAGCCAATGTGAACCTGGCGTATCTTGGGGCCAAACCCAGGGTCATTCAGCCAGGTGAGGGACTGGACCTCGGTTTAGTTTTTCTTTTCTTTTATAATCTAATATAAAAAAGACCTTTGAATTAAGTCAATTAAACATAACTAAAAAGAAATCTAAGAAAACTTGAAGTTTTTTAAAGATTTTAAACAAATGTTTCACAATGGTCTGTCTCAACTCCAGGCTTTGCTTTTGGTGTGCCTCAGATCCATCCGGCATTCATCCAGAGACCTTATGGGTACGTGAAGCAACATTTTGTTTCTGTCACAAAAATTTGCCTCTATAAGAAATGCCCTTGACTATCTTTTTATATTGTTTTAAACGTGTATTTATTATTGCCTCCATCTGTTTCACCCTGACTGATGACATGTGAGTGTACATGAGTGCCCCTTTGCTTGAGGTTGACTGTGAAGGAAGTGAGCGTTTGTCCCCCAGCCACTGCAGGACTTGTCTTCATGTTGTCTATCTCTCTCTGATCTGACAGGCTCGGTAACGGTTAAAATAGCTGATGAAGTGACATGATGATTTGAGGAATAGCTGAGTCTGCATTGGGCAGAGCGCTAAAGTGTTACCTGTATACTCTGACATACACAAACGAACAGAAATGGTGACTAGATGCATGGAAATCTTCTGCTGTTGTTTTCTTTGATGATTTTGTTTTTCAGTTTTCCATAGTACTTAGATTGGTGTGTGCCTTGTTTACAGTATGATGTGGCGTTCAGCTTAACTGTGTGCTTATTTCTACTTGCAGTGGGGGATGTGGGGCGTTTAGAAGGGGTTTTTTTTCTTCGTACAGACTTTTCCAGTCGTCATAGGGAGTTATAACTCTGCGATGGGGTGTCGATTCTTTTTCCCGTCTTAATGATTGTGCTTTAGCTTGTGTTTTTATTTATTTTCTTTATTCCTGGTTTCTGGTTAACATGAAGTTCACTGTGTTTTGTTGTCAAAAGGGGTTGGGGGTGACGATCACTCACAGTGTGTTCATTTCAAATTCAATCCCTGGCAACAAAACAAACACTGGCTTGCATGTGGGAGTTCCTTTTCTGTTTCCTTACCCATTATGCTATGTTTTTGTTTTGTTTTTTTGTTTGTTTGTTTTGTTTTTCAATTAACCTACTGCTTTTACTTGTAGCTTACATCTACAGGTACATAATCTGAGCATTTTCTTTCTGATCAGTCACAAATATTAACTGTTTTTTGTCATCACTCAAGAAGTGTGTGTGAGTGTGTTTGATTGCCTCCCTCTTTGCAGAAAGGCTTTGCTTTGGTGAAGTAAGTTATTTAAAAAAAAAAAAAAGGTTTCAAATTAAAGCTGTTGAAACTTTATTTTTATGGGTTCATTATTTTATCTATGACATACGAATATAGGTTTGCTCAAATATTCGCTGCAATGTAGGGTGAAGACGAGACCTTAACTCGTCTCTTAGGCAGCAGCTGTTGGCTACAGTGATCCGCATGGCCTCTCAAATTCAGATGGAAAAAAGGGAGTCACTCAGCAGCGCTGTTAATAATGTATGGCAGAGATGGAGCCGCTCGGCTGCGGACGACAGGTGGGACGAGCAATGCTCCCGTGAAGCGTTTTGGTTATGTGCTGGGGATTACCCATGTGCCCTGGTGATTTACAATGCACCTTTATTTAGCTCTCCACTTGCAGGACGACAAAACCACCATGCCCTCCTTTCAGTAGCCACGCCTAAAGTCAGCTGTGACCTTTGCAGCATTTAAACACTTGGTAGTAAAACCAAGTTGCGTCACAAAGCGAGGATACCAGCATGATGGCTTCTGTCTTGTCAAGTTGAAAGCTGTTAAAGTAATCAGGCGGGTCAAAACATCAAAAACAAGCATTGGGAGTTTTCTGGAATCGATGTGCCTCTATAATACAAAACAGTTAGTCTGTGTTTTGCCTCCCATTTTTACTTATCAGTGGAGACACCTTCACTCTGGCTGTAGTGTGGTGTAGGCAGTTGTTGAGGAGAGCTCTGCCACGTGTTGTTGAGGTGAAGATCAGCTTGTCCTTTTGCGATGACAAGAGGAGCAAAAATAGCATGCAGCCAGCCTCCCTTGTCACTCAAGTTGGCCGTGCGTGTGTATTTGTGCGAGGTGGTGGTGGTATGTCTGCAAGGGGAGAAGAGGTGCACGTGTCAGTGGACAAATATACTTTACACCTGCTCCTCAGTGTATTTACTTGGCATGACTCTGACAGAAGTTTAAAGTGGAGGCAAGTTTACCAAGATACAAAGGTTGTATGTTTCCATCATCATCCAATGGAGATGTCCCTTTATTACACAGGCCTGTTTATTTCTTTTTCAAACAGCCATCTGCACTACATAATACAGCTAAACACCTACTTTGATAAGATGCTGTATGGTAACTTTAATAGCTACGTGCAAAACAGTCAGTTTTCTCTCCTTTTTTTGCGTTTAGGGACCTATTAACATGTGTGGGCATGCTTGTATGTGTGGTGTTGGTGTTGCAGTATGTGGACAGAACCATGTCCATTTCTTGAACTGATATGTTGTGGTGTTTTTGCGATAAGCTCGCATTTTGTCAAATATGGTTGTCAGTGAAGTGTTGGGGTGCAGAGCTTGGCTGTATCTTCTTTTAATGCCTCACTGTGTTTCAGATTCGGGTGCTTTTTGAAATTTAAAGCTACGCTTGTGTTTCTTTGTGGTTTTTGCTGCTTTTTAACGTTTCATTTCTAGGTAGGGTTTTTATTTTTTCCGTTAATGAATGGATTTGCTGTGTTCTGAGGACTGGACTGACATATTTGGCACCTGCTTTTCAGTTTTCCAGCGTTGGAAAGATGATTGACTGTGGCGCTGTTCTGACCCTGTGCATCTTTGTGTCCTACAGGATCCCAGCCCATTATGTCTTTCCTCAAGCCTTTGTCCAACCCAGCGTGGTGATCCCTCATGTACAACCATCTACGGCTACAGCAACAGCTGCTGCTGCCGCCACTTCCCCGTACCTTGACTATACTGGCGCAGCTTATGCCCAGTACTCCGCAGCTGCTGCTACTGCCGCTGCTGCAGCTGCTGCTTATGAGCAGTATCCATATGCAGCCTCACCAGCACCGACGAGCTACATGACTACAGCGGGGTATGGGTACACTGTCCAGCAGCCGCTTGCCACCGCTGCCACTCCAGGAGCAGCTGCTGCTGCTGCGGCCTTCAGTCAGTACCAGCCTCAGCAGCTCCAGACAGATCGCATGCAGTAAAACCTTTAAGACTACCTTACAGAGAGGAAAAAAGAGGGTGAAGTTAGGAGATGCAGACAGATTGAGGCTGACAAAAAAAGAAAAAGGGGGGAAAAAAAAGGTTGTCACTTCCAGGTTTTAACTTAGCAGAACCTCTACCAAAGAGCAAGAAGACAATGTTGAGACAAGTGAGGAATGTATATTTTATTCAAGTGAGATCAGTATTGGATATAAGTAAATATTTAATATTTATTCAGCAGTAAAACATTTGTCAGGTTAACTGACGTTGACCCACTGGACCTCAAGACAACCGTTGCTGAGTTTTGTATATATGTCGCAGTGGTAAGTCCAAAGTGCATTCATGTCTTATGATCGGATTTCTTCCACGCTACTATAAAGCATACCACCTGGCGACAGTATGCTTCACCATCATGCGGTTCTCAGTATTGAAATAGTTTCGGACCTTTTTTTTTTTTTAATTTCACAAAGCTATCCAGACACAGATGGAAACGCGAGTGTTTATTAAGGCTTTTACTTTTATATATAAAAAAAATGTTAATTAATTAATTGTTTAACGTGAGGTAGATTACAGACCCTTGGGGGGAAAAATCCTTTTTAAAAACTATTTTTTTCTGCAGTACATGGAACAAAATGCTCTGGTGACAGCTGAAGCTGATAAAACCACTCTTCCCTTTAAATCACTCAAGTATGTTCAGCTAAAGGGAAGAAACGCTGTTAAATGTGAATCCTTCGTTTTGATAAAATGTTTCATCGTGTGTTAAATTATGCTATTTATGTATTTATTATGGGGCCTTACAGCAGTAAACCATTTGTTTTCATATGTTAGTATAAAAGTCTACTGTGGAACATGTCCACGTGTGCTGCTGCATTTCTCGTGATCAAGAGCACGTGATGGGTGTGAACAATCGGCTTTGAAAAGCTCTGTCGTCTGTATAAAGAACAAATGATGAGTGGAAAGGTAGCAGTAACTTTAAAGTGATCCTTTTTTTCTATTATGTTGTTTTTATGTTGTCTAATAGATTAATAGCTCTTTAATGTCACTTTTGATACTTGACTAATTTGAAAACTGACAGTATGTTGGCTGTTTTTAAATTGATCACATTTTATGTCTTTTGACATTAAAGGTTTTCTGATGCAAGAGCATCAGCTATTGCCCTTGTAATGCATGACTCAACTATACAGGTATTTTATTTGGGAAATAAATCAAAATTTACCTTTAAATATTTCTGTGTTCTTGTTTAATTGTTTGGCAGTAAGAAATAAAATGATCACAAAGATGGTAAAACTGGAGCAGATGAGCAAAATAATACTTATGTATTTGAATAAGTGTGAAAGTAGTGCAATGTCCTGTTATACAATATTGTACAGATGTCCTGAGCCAATCCTCATTTTTTATGTTCTGATAAGAAAATGGAAAATGTGTCACAATTCTAACAAGGTTGCAAGTCAGTGTTTGTAATGACTGCATCATCTCTTAGGCAAACTTTATTGTAATTTCTTTAAGTAGTCTTCAAGAAAAGTTCTCCAGGGCTTCTAAAAGGACATTCAAAGCTCTACTTTGGATGTTGGCTGCCTTTTGTTCTGTTCTGTTAGAAACACGTTCTTGTGTAGAAATAAACGATTTTTCTCTATTATCTCGGTTATTCTCACCAAAGCTGCTGCCTCCTGACACCTGCCGGTTAATGTGAGTCTTGCACACCATTGAGCCTTGACACCTTGAAAACTCTGCTTATGTTTTCCTACGAATGCCTGCCTCACGTCAAACTTTGAGCACATGTTTGAGCACACATCTAACTAATTCATACGTACACATTGTATGTATGAATTAGTTAGATAAAAGTGTTTGTGTGAATGGGTTTGATTCAGTGAATGAGCGAGTTGCATAAAGCGCTTTGAGTGCTCAGATAGAATAGAAAAGTGCTATATAGAAACCAGTCCATTTACCATTTACCACTCAAACAAAACAAAACAAAACTCATTATTTTCGATTTTACTCACGTTGGGCGGAGCTGACGGTCACCGGCACTGCCAGGCGTGACGCATTCACGCTGTATCAAAGTTATTTAAGGAGGTTCTTAGATTTGTTTTTTATTTTTAAATTTTAAGATTTGCCAAAGCATTTACGCACGCACTAAACATTGAATACGAAGAAGAAAGGAGGCAAAATCTTCTCTCACAAAAATGTTGGTTAATCACTTCAAAGTTAAGCAAACATGACCTGACGTCGGTGAAGATACTTATTTAAAGTAAATTTAAACATGGCTTAGTGTTTTGGTGTTTATGTGACGTATGTTTGTTTTATGTAAATGTTATAGCCATTGTATCAGAAAATATTGGCTTTTAGGGTAAAAATAATAGCTCGCAAGTCATTGCGGGAAACGGCGATAACATTGGTATCATCTGTCCCATTTCTCCCATGTTTCGTGAACGCGGCGCACACATTCCGCATGTTGTGCGCTTTAGGAGGAAGTCGTTCTTTAGCCTTCAAAGTGCCTTAAAATTCAAAAAACCTGCAAACCGACGCCTACAAATGGTTCAAGGGGAAGCCTTTTAAACTGACACATTTCTTCCCAGCACTGTGAGTAGCATTTAGAAACTTTAGTTATCAGAACTGTTGATCTCCGCTGCCTTTTTTTTCCTTTTCTTTTTAGAAAACATGGCTATATTGTTTTAATCAATTTAACAGAAAAGAACCCCACATGCTAATTCGTTCTTTGTCAGAATAATTTATACGTCTGTCTTATTTTAATTTGGAGGGCCTGCGGTGTGCAGAATTCCTGAGCTAAAAGGTCGTTTCGTGGATAAAAGTAAGATTTGTGGCCTATTTCCTTTTCCCGTAAACCTCGCGATTCTCGGTAAATTTAAATTTAAAACGTCATCGATTCTTCCTTTTTTTCGATCCTGATGTCAAATCTGGACTTGTTCTAACCGGAAAGGCACGGACAATGTGTACAGTGGTTAAAAAACGCTTGTTTTAATTGAGATATTTGTGTTTATGGGAAAACAATCGATGCCGGGAAGTAACCACTGTCATACTTTACTGTACTTGTATGCTGTCTTACGACTTTATTGGCCTATACTGTTCTAAAATGTTCTCGTTTGACGCCTGCTTTGTTCTCAGCCACTTATAATTATTTGTAACTTTTTGTTATGGAAAATAAGCACTGTCACGTGACTTCTATGTCACTGTAGGGGTGTCCAAATTCATGGGTTGCATCCTCATGAGGCCATAGAGGTGTCCAAATTCATGGGTTGCATCCTCATGAGGCCATAGAGGTGTCCAAATTCATGGGTTGCATCCTCATCAGGCCGCATTTGTAGACCGATTACATCACAGCGACGTGACATAGGCTGTCCAAATTCGTAGACTCCTCACAATGCGGCCAACAAATGCATCCTCATTTCTCCAGATTTTGAGGATGGGTCCGGTGTATCCTTTGTGGCCCACCATATCCCAGAATTCATAGCGCGGCCCAGCGCCAAATTCATTTCCAATAATGGCGGCCGCTACTAAGCTTTAATATTGCTCTTGTCACATGGGCCACAAAATAAACTTTTTGCATATTTTCAGGCGAGACTGTAGCTGTGTAAACTTCAAATATCTGCTTGGTTTATTAAGACATTACATATTTGAAAATGTGCTTTGACGGTTTCGGAGACGCCTATTCCCCACCAGCTCGATAGCTAGCCGGCTGGCGAGAACACCGAACTCCCGGCGCATCCCCCCCGCAGTCTTCCACTACTCGGGTTAAAGATGATATATAAGTCACTTAGATAATCTAAACATGTTATTGTTTGGACTTTTTCAGTGTTTTATTTCTTCTTGAGTAAATCGGCTTGGCTGAGATTACAGCTGAATAAACGTCAAAAAGTGTGAGATGATGGAGAGTTTACTTCAGTGTCCTGTTATATGATTGCAAGGAGCAGACAGCTACGCCCACACGTACGCGGCTGTTTTGGTCACTGAAAACGGAGATTTTTAAGAACTCCAGCCAGGGTAGAGATTTTCAAAAACTCCGTTTTTAGCGTTTAAGTGTGGACGGAGTTATTTTTCCAAAACTGCATGTGTGGATGGGATTTTTTTTTAACTAAAACGAAAACGGAAAATCTCTGTTTTCAAAATTACCCGTATACATGTGAACGTAGCTCGAAACAGCTGGTGACGCAAGTCCAAATTCACCAGCCGCTCACTTCCACCCTGTCACTACCCGATCCGTACCGGAAACCTGATCCGTACCACGCATGTGCGAAAGACCGCTACTTCCTCTCGAAGCAGTTTACGACAGTTACTGTTCAGAGTATCTGTTAAAATATTAAAAATAATAAGTACTTCGAAAATGTTTGCAGTAGCGAAACATTTCAATATAATGTAGACAAAAACAAAAAAAAAAGACAGTTACGGATCGGGTCTACCCGATCAGTACCGCGCATGTGCAGAGGCTCTCTTCTTCTTCTGTTTGGTTTAATGGTAGTCTACTCCCCAGTGTACGAAGTTAGCGCCACGTGCTGACCGAGCGAATGAGCCCTGTAAACTGAACTAGCGTCATTACAAATCGTGTTTGTGTATGTGTTAAATTATATTTAGTAATAATCGAGTGTGTTTATGCTTGTCTGTGTGGAAAAGATTGATTAGAATGGTGATAATGATGTCCGCTATCACTTTTAATTGTCAGTAAACACTTAATCTGGCAAAAACTTAATTTGGCATCCATGCTGTAGTGCAAACACAGGTCGCAAACCTGACGTCAGCATATGTGTCGCAGAAAGTGACATCGCGGATCCTAAAACTCCGGTTATGTCTGTCCAAATGCAAACGCTGAATACGGAG
>VUQR01033603.1:0-11136 GCA_015108515.1 Hemichromis elongatus
TCTGCTCTTTAATAATAGGATGTTTTTCAGACAGCAGAAATTAACTGATGTGAGTTGTTATCTCTTTAGTGCACAAACAGCAAGTTAGTTTTCTCTGTCTGGACTGTGTAGTGTCTAGTAAATTAATTATGATACATTTCAGTAGCTCTCCCTGTCACGGTCCTGGGTCCTTTTGACCCAGCGTTTTGTGTTTTCATGTTTTGTTGAGTTTACTTTATAGTTTGTATTCCTTGTCTTTGATATTATGATGTATTTTGGTTCTCTTGGTTTTGATTTCTGTCCTTAGTATTTAGTGTTCTTTAGTTCTTTAGCATTCTTGTGTTCTAGCTCTTAGGTTATGGTTCCTTGTTTTGTGTTCAGTATCTCTGCCTGTGTGCTCCCTTTGTCCTGTCAGCTGTACTCCCCGGTCTAGTCCGCGTTGTTGTGTTTCCGGTTTTATTGTGAAAGTCTGCGTCTTATGTCAGTGTGTCTAGCTTTGTTCCCCTCTCTCTCGTCAGCCCCAATTTCTCCCAGCTGTGTCTCCCTCCTGTTGGCCATTTCCTGATTACTTCCCTGTGTATTTAAGCCCTGTGTTCTCCTGTGCTCTTTGTCGCGTCGTACCCTCAGCGTTGTGGTCATTTTCCCTGAGTTTTCATCCCATTTCTCAGTGTAAATTAGTTTTTGTTCTTCCCTATGTAGTTTTGGTTTCGCCCTTCGCCTTTCTGTTAAATAAAGTCATGTTTGAGGTTACCTCCCGTTTATGAGTCCTGCGTGTGGGTCCAATGCTGCCTGCTTGCGCAGCACACCATGACAGTCTTGTTTTAATTCAACTTTTTTTGTGCTGTTTTTGTGTACCTTTACATTTTTTTTCTATTTATCTAATTGTTTTTATTTACTGTTACTTGTATTTTTGTATTCATTAGTAATGTATAGGAGCCCAGACGTCACTCACCATGTTTAAACATGGAAAAACTACTTAGGGCTTAGGAACAAACCATAAATGTTCCTAAACATTTATGGATCACACCTCTTTGCATTAAAAAGTGACATTTTCCTTGTGCATTTTGATGTGGCTGATAGATGTTCTTCACAATTCACACCCTGGGAGTCAAACCAGCTGCTTTGAAGCCAGGCACCATTTGATATACAAACAAATGTCAGTCAACCTCTTTTTATATTCTTTACTTTGTAAGGTAGCATTTAGAAGTTAACCATCTTTGGCTGCAATTGTTTATACAAAATATATATTTATATGTGTATACAACTGTCTCTTTGTTTTATTGTTTTATGTCTACAGCACCAAATCACAGTCACCTCAATACGTTTCATATTATAGATAAAGATTCTGCAATATAAATTGACTACTAGCGTAAAAATACCAAAAATCAGATGATTTCCTATGAGCAAGATCTTCCACGACAGTGGAAAGGAAAAACTCTCTTTTTGACAGGAAGAAACTTGTTATATGTCAGCTGGTTTATCTATGAAGATGTGATTGGTTATTTGAAATTATATTCTGTTTCCTGTCTTTTATTTAAGCACAAATTTTACTATGTGTTACTATGACCCTGATGAAGGCCACAAGCCAGAACGCGTTGGTTAGTAAATAAAGTTGTTCCTCTTTTATTTTAAGTGTTGCTGGAGTTCCTGCGTTTTGAGGAAGAACCAGGCTCACAGGAGCACAGCCATCTCCTGCAGTTGTGGATGAGGGCTGGGGAAACAGGACGAAAGACACACTGGGGAGAGTTAAATAATTATTGAGCTCCATTCTACTTTTAAATACCTTAGAAACCACAAGTATGCCAGCAACCCAAGTCCAAATAGAACGAAGTACTCTATTAGGATGATATGTTGTTAAGTTTTTAAGATAAGATAGGGCCTGATTAATCCATTATGGATATAACAGGGTGCCAGTTGAGATAAGCCAAAATTGGCAAAATCTACAACAGCTACTAATCCATGGAAACCCATTCAATGATGCGCTCTATGCACTGTGCTTGAGCTTAAGGCCACATGAAGTTTGGAGGTCTGTAGCAGTTGACTCTGTAGAAAGTTGGTGACCTCTGCACACTATGCGCTTCAGCAGCTGCTCATCTGGGCCGGGAGGCCAGACAAAGAGAATGAACCCAAATGCAGACACAGACAGAGGCACCGTTGAGCGTGATAACTGAGTTTTATTTACAGACTGTGATATGGCAAACTTGAACTATGGCACAAGTGTGAGCTGTGAACAAACTGTGAACCATGAAAATTATGAACTATAATTCAATCATGAACTGTGAACCAGACATGGAGCATGAACTATGACCAGTGAAACTGGGGATCGATCGTGGCTCAAAGAGTTGGCAGTTCGTCTTGTAATCGGAAGGTTGCCGGTTTGAGCCCCGGCTCCGACAGTCTCGATCGTTGTGTCCTTGGGCAAGACACTTCACCCGTTACCTACTGGTGGTGGTCAGAGTGGCGCCAGTGTCCGGCAGCCTCGCCTCTGTCAGTGCGCCCCAGGGCAGCTGTGGCTACAACGTAGCTTGCCATCACCAGTGTGTGAATGTGTGTGTGAATGGGTGGATGACTGTGATGCAAAGCGCTTTGGGGTCCTTAGGGACTAGTAAAGCGCTATATAAATACAGACCATTTACCAAACTACACAGATTTAAGAGTCCATGAAGGGAGGCTAAAGGTGAATCTCAATAAATGCGTCGTGGTTCAGAAAAGGTGCTCAGAGTCACTGTAAGAAGAGAAGAGAAAAGTCATGGGAGTTCCAAAGAGTTGTCAGGTAAGTAAGGAAGTGAGGTGACTTTCAGTGTCTTACTCGTTCACAGGTGGAGAACAACGTGAGAGGGGAAGCAATCGGAGAGGTCCGGGTGAGTTTCCTGTCGAGGGTTAATGCAGATGACGTAATACAATGAATCCAAGTAGCTGTGGCAGGGAGGAAGGCAAATGGAATGAAGACAGGAGTGGAGCAATGAACTGTTACAGTGAAGCTGCTGAGAAGACCAGAATAAAGGTGAGTATTGTTAGTAGGTGAACAAGATGACTGGACGGGTTACTGAAAACAGAAAAAACACAAGGTAAGTGAGACTTATAACTGTGACAAGAACACATGAGAGCACAGGTTATCTAAAGATCTGGCAAAGACTCACTGACAGCGCTGGTCTTAAATACAGGCTGACAGGTTTGGATAGAGCGCTGAAAGGAGTGGCTCCCCCCAGAGGTGGAAACTCCGGCTTTATGGAAAAACACAGGCACTCACCCAGACCATGACACCACTGACCCCCGCTCTATGATTTCACATGGCCTACCACTTTGTGGCTGATTTGCTGTCATCCCCATTCATTTGCAGTTTCTCATAATTCCACTAACAACTGACTTTGGAATATTTAGTTTTAGGACCTCATGGCTAGACAGGTGACATCACGGTATCGCACTGGAGTTCACTGAGCTCCTGAGAGTGACCCATTCTGTTTTTGAATTGCATGGTAGCTGCTTGATTTTATACGCCTGTGACCTCAAAGATTAAGACGTGTGGCCCAATACTTTTGGCCATATAGGGTAGTTGCATGTAGCCCCCTATTTAACAAGGAATTCATGATGCAAGTGTTTGATTCAGGATTTGTTTTGGTCAACTAAAACCAACAACATTTCTGCACCAGCTTCGTTTTCTATAATCTCGGCTGCAGCGATGACCCACACAGCAACAACACGCCGTTTGATGAGCAGTTTGCGATGATTAACTTACACGCCCGAGGCACCGACTCCGTGATGGTCTTTTGTAATTTCATTCTCAATTTATCTGATTCAGATGTAGCAGAACGTGTGCTTAAAGGCAGCAGCATATATCATTATTCAGAACATTACTTTCTCATGGCAGCCTAAAAAGTTGCTTTCCCTTTAACTGCGCCCATAAATCAGTGAAAAGCTTTTATGTTTCATTATGGGATGGAGGCATTATCCATCATTTGTCTGTGTTCAGGTTTGTTGTCTGGTCTGCAGACTAAAAAGGGAATATTTAAAAAGGTTGGATGGGGGCTTTGTCAAAACTATCAAGGCTTTAAAGTGCTTTCTCTCTTCGGAGGTAATAAGTAGGAATAATGAAGCATTTTAACTTTTTTAAACAATTCTTTAAACTCAGTACATTTTTCCCCTTCAAATATTTACAGCATTTTTCTGTGGTTCATTTAATTGAATCCTGCCTGACGACATACAAACAGCAGCATGTTACTTAGTCAAAACAGCAGAGCAGATATTCGCTCGGTGTGTACAGTTTGCCGATACATCGGTGCTGTAGTGCTTCAAACCAGAGTAGGCTTCCCACTGTGATCTCTTCATCTAAATCAGGCCTTAGCTGCACAGAGTAATTGCTTCCTGTGGCACATTTATAAACTGTGATTATAAAGCAGGCCAAAAATAAAATGTGTTTAGTTCATTATAAGAACTTGAACTTTGCTGGAGGTTTTAATGGTCCTCTGACTCTTTGCCAAGAGATTCATTTGGCTTTAATCTTCATCTCCCCAGGTACAAAAGAGTGTATTGGGAAAGATGCTCCACCAAAAAGAGATCCCTGCAGAAGTGCCTCTTCTTTAAGATATCCAAAGCAGTGAGAACATGCCATCAGTCATTTGTTAAAATTATTTCTCATTCGAGTCTGCAAGTTGATTAAGGCTAAGATCGCCCGTAAATTTCACTGATATTATAGATCTAACAAGCCCTTATCATGATTTAATTATGCAATACACTTTAGTCAAATGTGGCAAATGATCACTACAAGGCATTATTTAAAAAAATGCTATCAGATTAAGGAGAGAGGCTATAAATTTTGTCAACCACTTTTAGGGTATTTGTTTCTCTTTCTTCTATTTTTTCCCCTCCGTATTGTAATTAGCTCTCAGAGCACAAATTAAACCATTCTGGTGGAAAGCTGCAGTCAATTAACTGAGATAGCAAAAGCGAAAACAGTGACCTTTAATCATTACACAATGTGTCGAAACTATTTACAGGTCCTGCAGTTAGGTTTGGATTACAGACGGAGAGCCTGATTTCTAGATCTGAGTTTGTGTTGCTTCAGTTTGTTTTGAAAAATCAGCTTAGATGTGTTGTAATTAATTACTTTTATTAAAAAAAAGAGAAAAGAACATGCGAGGAGAAGGAAACCGTGCAATAAGGGAAGATATATTTTCACCGCGTTAGAAGCAGTTCAGAGCAACTTGAACGGGGCATGGAAATATTATTTCCCAAGATCTTTGCCATTGTGTTTGGTTGGCCTGTTGTGCTCTGATAGAGCAGCTCCACATAAATCAGGCTAACGGTGTTTACAGCCTGAGCTGTAAGTGGCTATTTAACAGGCACGTTCAAAAAAATGTTTATTTGGCTTTTGCACCCATGCTTTATTGAGCCAAAATTCATCATAGACGTGCTAAACCCAAGTTTGTTGTCTTACAAAATTTTGAACATACATCAAGCTTTTTTGTTTTATGCTAACTACACTTGCACAGAACGGTACATACGGCATATGCTGTACAGCTCCCAGTTCTTCCAGCCACCTTGAATGAGTAATAATGCTCCTTTTAAATAGAGGTGAAAGAGTCTGACACTGAGCGCCATTATCAGAGACAAGAGTTTCTTTCTGAGGCCAACCGAAACGAGCACAAAAGAGTGACAGGGCGCTGAAAGAAGATAAGCCGCATTCTCTCCATCTCCCCAATTTACAGGCCTTGAGAGTCAAAGGAAGACTCGGGCACTTATATTAAAGGTTTAAAAATGGTCGTGTTTTTATTTCTTTTCCCCAGACCTCATTTTATCTGCTCTGATGCTGTTGGTGCAATTGGTTTCAAGTGCAGAAGAGTCTGCCCTCACTTCACTGCTTTGCTTCTGTCAGATTGTGTGCAAACTCGCCTCTATGCATCTTTATTCCTTGGTGTGCATGCTTGGTGTTTATTGTCAAACAGAATAACCCTCCCTCTGATTTCATAGAACAGTCATTACTGTAAGGAAAAGGAAGCTTTCCTCAGCAAAAGCCGTGCTGTGTAAGAAGAGGAGACGAGGAGGAGAACATTGGTTTAAAACCTTTAATGCCTTCGGGAGGGGAAAGGAAGTTTGTGAGAGTGTGTGTGTAAATACGGCTGGTGGTTGAGCTAAAGACGCGGCATGTTGTCCAAGAGGTTAGTATGAGAAACCACGCTTCTGGTGATAGGTGACATTTTATTGATCTGCAGCCAAGTTGGAGCTAAGCAGCAGCGTGAGCGAGGTAGCATTACGTGACTGGATACTTAAACTGTGACAGCGACAGGCTTTTTCTATCCTCACTGGGCTGGGTCTATATCCCCTCCTCCATTGTGCCTTTCTATCCTTTTTCTACTTTTCCCTGCCTTTCTCTGTCTTGATGATTGAAACATATGTCTCAAAATTTTAAAAAAGAAAAATTCCCAGAGAGGCAGGAGACCAAAGTGAGCAGGAGAATCGCTTTAATTGAGACCTTAGATCATCCTTTACCCACTGGGGTCCGCTGTCTTTGTTTTATGCAGCACATGGCTTCTTGGACTATTCTTCAGACACAGAAACACAGATGCACAAATAGAAAAACAGAAAAAAGTAAGGCGTCCTCTTCTCCTGTAGACACAGGGACCTTGAGACAGCTGCTGTGAATGGCAGAAAAACAATGAAGCACTTTTCGTCCTCCAGTGAAGAGGCGTTGCCAGGCAGCGAGAGGAGGTTGTTACCACCTTCATCCTGCCTCCCCACTCACGAGGCATCCAGGAGAGGGTCTCTCTCTCTCTCCATATATATATATATACACACACACACACACACATAAATATATACACACACATATAAATATATACACACACACACACACACACACACATACATAGATATATATACATATATAATGACTTAGAACTCACTGCTAAAGTCTGTTTCTTACTAGAAACTCTAGAAATGGAAATTGATATATAATGAAAATGGGTTAGTAATGAGACATAGCATTTTAAATATGGCCTAAACAATATTATTTATGTGTCGGGGATTATTTATAAACATGGCCCTCAATATGAAACCATAATAATTTTTTCTGATTGAATAAAATTTGGCCATAGTAGAGGAGTGGCTACTGATGGTGAGTTATGGGGTATTATATTAACACGGGAAGGTCAGGGTAATATCTTTTTTAACTAATATATCACAGAAGCATTTAATTACATGTAGTATAATATCCTTCTCTGTGAACCGTTCCCTGCAGCTTCAGGTCAGGCACCATCTCTGATCGTTGTTTGTGATTAGGTTGTAAATAAAAGCTTTGGTATATGTGGCCTTCTTGGAGTCCTTGGGAGGGGTGCTGAAAGGCTCCTCATCTGGGAACACTGTTGTATTGCTAGGGGATTCATGTAGGTGTAGGGACAAAGCCTCTGTATGTGGGGATTTGTTTAATCGTGAGCTTCGGTGCTAATCCCAGTTAGTCCATAACAAATCCTCTGTTCAAGTAGGCAAAAGGTTGGACTAGCAACAGTGGTAGATAATCTCATCTATAGATACTTAAATAGAGGAACTGAGCTGTGAACTGATAGCAGCGGTCCGCCCGGTGATAAGTCGGATAAGATGCTGGAAGGTTAGTTTGTGTTGGGAGCTGGTTTTCTAGCAGAACTTCTGCAGCAGTCAGAGGGAAGCTGGGGACAATGAGTCAGAATAGTCCTTAATTCCTCCCTCCATTTCTGAGACAGCTGTACCTAGCTGCACTTAGCTGTTCGCACCTGGATGCGCATGGCCACACGCGCTCCCCATCTTCTCATCCGTAATCCAGTCTTGTTTTCAGGTATTCATCGTTTATCAGCGGAGTCGGGATTGTCAGTTACTCAATAAGTCGCTGTGACTCACCTCAGAGCAGAGAGGCATCTTCAGTCTCTCTCCTGTAATCCTCTAATTCCTCGCTGGGTTGCTCCCTCTTTAATAAATATTATGTATATGGAATTTGTTACATGTAGTTTTTTTTTTTTATTTGTCAAATGACTAATTCCATGTAGCTCTTATCAGGCTGAATAGCAAACAAATTTGGCATGTGGCCCCACAGTTCACTGTGGAAGGAAAGACTTGCAGTGAGACTGGATTTGAGTAATAAGACTTAAATGAGAAAAGAGAGTGATCCAGGCACAAGTCATAAAACATTGAAAACAGGGAAGGATTATGATAATATGTGCTAATTTTGTGTTCATTCTTATTCTGAAGACTGTAGTTCTCCAGTGTCTCGGCACCCACTCAGGACTGGTATGTGCAGCAATATGTGTCTTTGTTTTTATCTCCTTACCACTCGCCCACCTCTTGCTCCTTTTACCCACCCATACCCCACTCCCATCGAGCTGTCACTCTTCTCCCCTGGCCGAAGATTATATATATTTATATATTTTATTTTTATATTATAATAAACTTATAGATTCAATTTGTATATGTTTATAAATGTATATTAGGTTGAACTACTTAGACACTTAGGATTTATACGTGTGCTGCCATGCTGCAATTAATGCAAACTGAAATCAAGCACAGCAAACGCTATAATCTAATATCATCACCGTAATTATACTCACAATCAGGGTTTCCACAGTGTCTATAACACATGTGGAATATTAATGTCGTTCACATTAAAGCAGCACACATTTCCATTATTTTACATGAAAGGTCACTGAGCTTAATCAAAAAGTTGTTTGTCTTCCATTAGCTGCATGCACATCTGATAAAGGACAGCACAACAAGAAAGAGGAATATAACATTTTCATTATGACATAAATACAGACAGGATAACATAATTTGTCCCCCAGCTCTTAAAAGCCTGAAAAGGAGGTCTTAAAATGCTGCATTTTACTTTTACTTAAAAAAAACACACTGCTACAAGCCCTTCACAGTCTAATTAAATCCATCCAGCATGGAGACTCTATCCATCAGTCCATCACTATTCTTTCACAATTCAGGGTCACACTTGGAACCTGTTTTATAATTTCTATTTAACCCACGTGCATGTTTTTGGACTGTGGGAGGAAGCTGGACAGTCTGAAGAGAAACAACAGCCTGAGCTGTTTTCCCCAGCCAGACCAAGATGACCAAGACGCTTCCTAATTGATCCTGCCACTAGTATATGCTTATCTGAGATTAATCCATGCTGCTGTAAGTGCACGCAACTGCCTCAGTGAAGCTGGGAATGGCTCATTAAATCAGTTATGATTCCTTTGATCACTCCTTGGTTATTTGGATAACAATTCTGGAGCAAACACGCATATAAGCACTGAACTGCAGCTATCTATGACCCATGTAAGGAGTCCTTTCAGGGGACATCTTATTCGAATGTCCGCCCAGTTAGCTTTTGATAGTGATTGCGCGTAACAGCGATTTAGGGTTAAATTCTGGAGGAGCCTGAGAAATAGCTACAACATCCAAGGAAGGCAGCCATTTCTGCGAACTCCTGACCTTGGGGAAAAGTGGAGAAAAATACTGACACAGGACTTTTTCAAGGCCCCGTAATTAGAATTAAATGACTATATGAAACTGTTTTCCACTGAACATGACTTTTAAATTACATTACAAAATCACTTTCACTTAAAAGTTACTTGTTATGTTATCGCATTATCTAGGAAAAGCTCACTGGAGCACTTTATCCCAAAGGGGAGTATCCATTCCACTGTCCAAAGAGCATGTAGCATACAGTACATCTACTTCTGAATGTATAAACTCTACCTTAATGAGTCTGACATTTTAATAGGGCCCCAAAAAACAAATTACATTAGCAAAAAAATGCTACATGTTTATGTTTAATTTAATGTAAGAGCAGCAGTTTATCAAATGTTAAAAACACAGTTTTGCTGATTGATATAGCGTGAAGGATTATTTGTGTTTGGTAGAGTTTAAATGTGCAATCTGGCTGTTTAATAGTAAATTGGGTTGATAAATGTGGTAAACTGATGAAAATGCATTGCATTACCATTTGTGCATAATCTATTTTATGTTCCTCTGCAGACGATGAAAAAAGTCACATTCTAATTCGCCATTTTTCACAGTTTTAAGTCAAGGTTTGTCTAATCCAGTATCTTATATATGAAATTTTGTGTAATGTGTCATCATGTTGCTGCATGTGTATGACATTTACTTACTAAATGTCTGAACACAGATAATTGAAATTACACAGATTTTAAAATTCTAGATGGATCATTATACCATGTGTACATTTTCAGACCTTTTACAGTTTACAAAATAGAAATAGGAAGTTTTCAAATGACTATTTATTCATTAATTCTATAAGAAATGGGAAATGTGCTTCATTAATTGAACATCACCAAGTAGCTGTATAAATGCAGAAGTTTGGGCAGTTTCCTCGTCTGAAGCATTCAGGTGTGTCTTAACACTGTGCTGCAATCTTCTTAAGAGTGGACATCCCAGCAAATTCACCCCAAGGTCACACTGTGCCAGGTTCACGGGACTGTTAATACATTAAATGTTAAAGTTCATGACAACCAGTGACGTGCAGTCAGGGGAGGCAGGTGAGGCCGTGCCTCATCTGTCATCACGGAAATATAAAATTGAAAAATAAATTAAATGGTTATATTTATTCAGTGACTTGTATTTTAAAGTTCTTTTCCATTTAACGTCACCATTTTTAGATTTTTTTTTTCACAATCGCTGAATTTTCACATTTATCGTTCAAATACTAAGAAGAGATGAGCGTAATCCACGGTGAGGCTCAGCGGGCTGCTGCCTCACCGTGGATTACGCAATGACTATGCTAACGGTGCTGGCATGCTATGCAGTGAGACCGTATTGCTGTCCCTCTGCATGTTGCTATTAAAATGTCGAACACTTTTACTATATGAACTAAATTTCCATATTTTAGCTGGTGTATATAATGCAGTGTTTTTTTTTTTGTTTTTTTTTATCAACAACTGTGTGTATTCTTGTGCTGAGCAATCATAAAACTGCACTAGGTGAGGCACGCAGTTCTCCTGCCTCATGGCAGGGGGCGCTGGTGATCCCAGGGATTCTTATTACGACTCCTCGGCTGCAGAATAATAGAATTAGTGCAGCTGTCACTGTGACAGCAGTAAACAGCAAGTGAAGTGCAGCCATCCAGTTATTTTTTCCTGTTGCTTGGCCTTATTTTCAAAATGGAAGATTACATATCTAAACTGA
>VUQR01033604.1:0-12280 GCA_015108515.1 Hemichromis elongatus
TATATATAGATATATATATATACATACATATACATACATACACACACACACACACACACACACACATCTCATTAGACACGCAGCCTAGAATAACTGTTTCCCCCATTCCCCCAAACTACATGGAACGAAACAATATAGTAAGTGCAGTCACGTACCTGGATGTCCTTGTAGTTCTCCCTCAGATCCATAAGACGGTGATATGCCTTGATGGCTTCAGCAAAATCTCCAATGTCAGTGCTAACAACAATGAAGTTCTCCCAGATCTGCCAATGTTCATAATTACACTTAAGGGCTTCCTGCAGGGTTCGAAAAGCCTTGTTTCTGCCAATGAAAAAAAGGGGAGACGAGTTAGAAGCTGTTCATTAAATCTGCTGAACAGAGTTCTAGGAAGTTCTACACCTGGTTCATTTTAACTCAGGCAACTCAAACGACCCAAACTCCAGGCCTCAAGGGGCCGGTGTTCTGCAGGTTTTAGATTTGTCCTTGATCCAACACAGCTAATTCAAACAGCTAAATTAGCTCTTCATCATGTCTTGAAGTTCTCCAGAGGCCTGGTAATAAACTAATCATTTGATTTAGGTGTGTTGACCCAGCTAACAGTAGCAAAAACAGCTTTGCTTATCAACAGAAAAATTCAGGATATCCTCAACAACTCAACTTAGTATTGCTGTCATCAAACAGAAGGAGCCTGTAAAACTTTCTCAAAGCATCCTCCACAGTAACCAGACCTTGACACCAACTGAGGTAAACGGCCTGACAGTCTAAACAAACTACAGATGAACAGCAGCCCAAGTTATCCGTTTTACGCCAGTCACTGTTGATAAAAAAACAGTTCCAATAATTTCAGCTATGTTTCATGAAAACCTCAGTAAACTGATAACAATAACTAAGGTTTCCCCCTAAAAACTCAGCATGATTACTAAGTGAAGAGCTTTAGGACAGAGCAAGTTTTGGCACTGCGTTCACAGCTTGAGCTACAAAGCAGACCAAGTGCAGACTGCGCACTTATTCAGAAAACATCTCCCCCCTACTAAAAACGAACACTCATAGTAGTAACTATCACAACCACAACGGGAAAAGATATGATTTTAGTCCACAGTTAGATTTTATGCAATTTTCAGTAAATTGAGTAGAACTGGTTCATTTAAATATTGTTTTCCTAAAAGGGAAACTCTTTATGCCATAAGGCTGCAAAAACACTCCTGTTCAAAACCATTAGTGACAGATCTGACCCTGTGCCTCTCTAATAAATCCAATATTGCACATTTGTTATATCTGTTATATCTGACAAAGGAGGCTTTTTTAATGAGTCAAAAGTTCAGAATACATTTTGCTCTACAAATTGATTCCATGATTACTTTATTAATTCCAATTGATTATTTGTACTATGCTTTCACTTCAGAGTGCAATGAAACATTAAACTCCATAATTTTCAATATAAAAAACTGGACAAATGGGGTGTTCTATAACTTAACTGACCAGTACTGTATGTTGATGCACAATTTGTAGTCCATCTTCTGCAAATTATAATTTCAATAAGCCAGACATCCAGTATCACGTTGAAAGAACACTAGTGTCAGATAAGAAGAAAAAAGAGGGACCTTTTGAATGTCCCCACAGAATGTAATTTAGAAATCTGAAGCGATAACTAAGGTGGGTGATAAAATCCACTACATGGATAGTGTACGTCATTTTGTATTTTAAACTAAACACCAGCAATAGCAATTTAGAAAAATCTGGACAAATACAGATGTACTCTGACCTTTCTGTCATTATCACCTCTGGGCACATGTATCCAGTCTTCCAGTTTGCTGGGTGTGGATGGTGCCAAACACTTTGCTGCTTATGGCAGAAATCCTACTCTCAACCCATTCTATTACTTGGCACACACTTTCTTACACCAACAACTTTCTAGTATGTACCACACTCATACTCACTTCATTTGGAGGCGAATGTAAGCTGTAGAAAGGTTGTTCCATGCTTCTGCATTCTGGATGAAGGTGGGGTACGGGGTTGGGAGAGACACAGGTGAGTAAGGGAAAGAAGAGAGTGAGGGAATGGAAGTAAAGAATAACAAAAAAAATCCTATAAAACTCTGACAAAGAAAACACAATTTTCAGGTTTATGCACAACAAAGAAAAGATGGAGTGGTTTGTAAACCACTCCATTCCAGGGCTTTCCACGTTAACGCGTCATCACGATTAACATGTTGAAAATTTTTAAGACATTTAACTCATCTGGAGCACAGAATGGACAAACTGCCTGTTGACAGAGACATTTCAGGGATTTTGAGCCATTCTCCGCTCCAGATGGGATAACTGCCTTAAAAATTTTAACTGCACTAATTGTGATGACGGACTAATCCGTGTTAACGTGTTAATGTTGACAGCCCTATATATTTGCCACATACTACTTGTCTCTGAAATACTTTTATGTGTATTATAAATATTGACTGAACATTAATTTACTGAAACCTTCACCTTGTGAAAACCAAGCAGCAGCAACCTCTGAGACTGAAAAATAACGTGAACTGCCACAAACTGTATTATCTCAGTGGGCACTCGAGGCTGGCTTGAAAGTCAATCCTTACAGACTCACACAAGCGTCACTGCATTAGAAAGCATGTTTAACCTGGTTAAAAAAAAAAAAATCAGTGGTCTACAGAATATCTCCCCTCCATAACAGTTGTATGGAGGGTAACTTTTTTCCATTGAGGCACAGGTTAGGCGTAAAGACAGGGATGTAGTTACTTTGATTGACATGTATACACATGTAACTGCAGTTGATAGTTGTCTGCTAGCTTCACATCTACTTCTTCTACTCACTGTATTTCATGTCTCCATCTCTGTCACTAAAATAATGTTATATAATATGTAATTTAATATGGCCCTCTGCATGGTACAACCATACAGGAAGCGAAATTTGAGTAGTTTATTAGTCTGTCAGTTAGCCTGCAAGCTTACCAGCATGAGGACAAAACATTAAGGCTGCTGAGGCTTCATAATGTGGAGCCCAAAACAAATAGGTGGTGTCACAGTGGCTATGTCCACTGAACAGTGGTACATGCCATCCTGTGCCTAAACATAGCTCTTGAAGGTTTGTCCAGTTCCCAAAAGTGAAAATCAAGGTAAAAAAAATGTTTTAGATGTAATCTAAAACTGTAGTAATGTTTTGGACATTACTGAAATAAATTGTGTGATTTATTGTTGCACTAGCACTAGCAAGTAAACCCACATTACTTGGACTTTAAAACTAAGACTTGACTTAGAGAATACATTATGTCAATGTGTGTCCCTAAAAAGAAAGACATTTTGTGTGTAGGTACTTACATCTGGCTCCAGTCCGACACACCTCTGGAAAGCCTTAGCAGCTCCCTCATAGCCCTCCAGGGCAAAGTAAGCACAACCAAGCGAAAACCACACCCCGAGCTGTGAACACACACACACACACACACACACACAAAAGTTTGTATTAAAGTTAGAGATGGCACGATACAATTTTTTTAATGTGCAATATCAATATCATAAATTTGGATATCTGCCAATACCGAATATGAATCTGATATAGTGTATTTTCATAAATAAAACTGTTTTTTAAAATATCTTGCTGCATTTTGTGTAAGTTCATACTCAAGTTTAAAAAAAACCACTAAAGCTATTCTGTTATACCTGTATGCAAAAAATACACTGCACCCAAAATATTTATAGTTCAGCAATACTAATCAATCTAATAAACTTAAACCTACACCATCCTCCCTGTTCTGGTACTTTAAAGAGTACTTAGCAGAAATATTAAACAATCCAACTAATAGGGTTGCCAACTCCTAGCAAAAAAAAAAAAAATAGGGAATGGCCCCCCACCCTCCACCTCATAATGCTTAATCAACATAATCAACTTTAATTTAATGCACATGTAAAACAAGAAATCACAGCACAGAAATCAATTATTTTTTTACAATAATTAAATAGATTGAACATTTTTCTTCAACAGCATTGCATACTGCACAGATGGTACCTTCCTAAAGGAAATAGTGCCATAGGTACTACTATTACTAGGGTATATATTAGACTTAATATTTACTACATACAATAATGGATGTCTATACATTTAATCAGATAACCACTTTGGTTGTAAGATTCAGATAATTATTTATTAAAAGTTAGACATTTTAAATGAAATAACAAAGAAAATTATTTCTTTGTGCCCCCCTTTCCCTGCCCTACCTGGCCCCTGGCAAAACTTTGCTAGATCCGCTCGTGCATAGTTGCCAGCTGTCAGCTACGTAGAAAAGGATCCTGGTGTTATTTGTCTCTCAGAAACAGTTCATAACTTCCCTTCAACTCATTCATGTCACCTAAAAGGTAAACCTGTCTCTCCATCACCTGTTCAGCTCTGATGATTCGGTAAGGACATCTAACAACAGCTTATCAAGGTTAAACGTGCTGCTGTTGATTAGCACGACATCTGCTGGTTTCCTCTTTCTGGCAGCAAAGTGGGCGATAAACAAGCAAGAGTGATGGGACTTGCGACAGAAAAGTCGATCAGCTGATCATTGATCAGTTTTATGATCAATGAAATAGCAGCAAGAGAGGGAGGGGGAGAGAATAAGAGAAAGCTGTGCAGCGTAAGAACGCAGAATAACTTCAGCTTTGTGTCTTTTTTTTATTGTAGTGGAAGTACGGGACAAATCGCTTTCTTTTCACCTCAATATGTATTGTAATTGGTTCAGCCCAGAGTCGATCATGACCAGTTGGCCAATCCACCACCATTCATTGTTCACACCATTACAAAATAATAAATAATAATAATAATAACAATAAATATTGGCCCATAAAAATAAAAAGCAACCATAGGTGGCTGATGGACAGTCCAGCTGTGGCTCCATACATCGGTTGTTAAACTTAACATGGAAATACTTTAAAACATTCAGCGATGAACTTACACACTTGCTTTACTTCTCTGGCATAGCTTTCTCCGAGATGAAATACCGGTTCGGAAGCACGTAGCGAGGCTGCAGATGCTCCACCAGACTGGTCTCGCAAGCCACAGGCGCTCTATCACATGAGTAATAATGCTCCGACACGCTGAGGTCATGAGCTGGGATTATATTTTTTATTTCTCTCAGATATCCGATCCTGTAGTTTTGGTCAGTATCGAACCGATACGTAATATCGGATCGGCCCATCTTCAATTAAAGTGTTAAGTAAAAATGACCCCAAAGTAAAGAAGGCTTAAATTCCTGACCAGGCTGAGAATCTACAGTTATCCCAGCTGTTCTGTTAATGTGCACTTAGGTGTTTTAATGAAGTATCAGTGATCCCACTTACACATTTTTGTCTTGTATCTGCCTGATGTCTAAAAATCTGAGCATGCATTTTGAACAAATTAAATTCATGACTAAATCTGGTTGCTGGGCATGTAGCGGGAACACATGCATGCTCTAACTAGGTAACGCATGGCTGTACAATGGTAACTACTCAAAGGTTTCCCTGCCAGCTGGATCACTGGGTTGTAGTGTTCCTTGACATCTTTTAGGTGCTTTCTCAAAGAAGATCTTGTGGTAGAAGTTAGACATATTTTACTGACTTGGACTGCACTGGTAACAAAACGTCTGTTCTGTCACCAGTTGCATTGGACTCTAACAGCCACCTCAAAAGGACTACAGCCACCAACTGCAGTCCAGGATGGTGGATTTGAAATTCATCTTCAGGGTTCTAGACTCACTGAATTTAAGCATCAGACAAACTAAATCTGTGGAAAACACTGAAAGGTGAATGGGGACCAGTGCAATTAGCACGTGTAAAGACTATGTGGATTTTAGCCCCCTGTAGGTCTGACCCATTCGTACATGTACTGATCTGGATAAGTGACACACTTCACTCTTAGTACAGTTGAGGCAAAGGTTGTATGGTTCAAAATAATTCATTCTTGCACACTGCTGAACATAAAGAGAATAATGATTGGTTTGTACCTGCATGCTGTTGATTTGGAGTGACTGCTCAAAGCAGTCGACGCACTGCTGGAACTCCTTGTGGCGGAGGTGCAGCAGGGCTTTGGATCGCATAGCTCTGGCGCTGCGCTGGCCTGACAGCTCCCATGCACGGTCGTAATATTGATGGTCCCTTAAGATGTCTCCTAGTAGACAGTACAGACTAGGTGTCTCCCTCTTCTCCAGCTCCCTGCGCACAATCTCCTCAGCCTGAGCACAGATAGAGAAGAACAAAGGTGAGTTCAGAGGGTGGGAGGAGATGAGACATGCGAAACTGCATCCAGCTGCCATGTTTGTTGGATTTTACCTGGAATTTAACCAATTTCATTTTCCAAACCAAACAACATGAACACTGATATCTACCTATGTAGATGTTCGGACAGTTGTCTCTTTTTCTCAGCGCTTACCTTTTTGAATGCCTTCTAACTTCATCTATTGTTTAAAACCATCTTAACAACAGTGCAGTTTTCTTTTCAATACAGGTACTTGCTCACATAAGTTACCTAATCAGGTCAACCACTAATAGATTAATTTAATTTCAGGATGGTCACTTAATTATAAGTCAGCCTAAAAGAAAGATACATTTTTGTGACATATCAAGTTCATCATGTATATAAGCAGCAAAACATCTACATTATAAAACCCTTCTTATCATTTCCTGGAGCACCAAAAAGCAAAACAAATATTCAGCTTTTTAAATGAGGATAGATCCGAGCACACAGTCAAAACCACTAAGGATGACGCAGGCAGCAGAAACACATCTCATCAGCTCAGACTTGATGTTTTACATGTAGTCTGTCTCAAATACATGTGAACGACTACCAAACGACATGAAACTGCAACGCTTAGTAAAACTTTGCTAAATAATCGGATTGATTTTATTTCTTCACGCTAGTTTTAAAATCAATATCTGCAAATTTAACACCTACCACAAGTTTATGGCAAATTTCAGATATTTTAAAAACCTTTTTTTGAAAAATTGTCATTTTAAACTTTCTAAGACTCTTTAATGACTTGTTAGAGCTTCATTAAAAGATCTTCTTGTCACCTCTTGGTGTCTGACATTGCAAAAACATTTCTAGGGAGGAATTAAAACTTTATTGTACCTCTCTACTCAAAGCTAGGACATAGTTTAGCACAATGAGAAGCAAAAACTCCCAAAACAAAAGAAAGTACCAAAACACAGGCTGAGATCTAGGAATGAAGTCTGACAGAAAAACAAAATTAACATAGGGATTATGTTACAAGTATAGTAGCTGTCAAATTACCTGTGGACATTTGCACTCAGTGCACTATGCCTTGCCACTACACGTTTTGGATTGTAGCTCACGCAATTGTGAGGGTTGAATAATGAGTTTGTTTTCTCTTTCCAAATCCCTCTGTCTTGATTTAGGTTATGAAGAGTGCCAATCTAACCACTGCTATGGAGCCGAGGGCCTCTGAGGTTTGACAGAGTCGAGGTTCACTGCATTCCTTTGCTGTCACGGAGTGGATGGTGGGCCAAGAGCCCAGCCCGACTAGAAACGAGAAACCCCGTCATCCTTATCTAAACTACACAACTCTGAGCAGGTTTACCGCATGCAACATTCCCCAATTAAAGATAATACAGTAACGCATACGCACGCACGCGCACACCTATTAAGACCATTACTTTGAATTTGAAATCTAAACTATAACTCAAAAATGGAAAACAAATTCATCTGATCAGTCTGAAGTTAAATGTTGCTCCCAGACTCGAGTGGGTGCGCCTCAGATTAATTTAGTATTTGCATACATATTAATGTATGAGGCTGAGAATGACTGTAGTCATACGTTTTTGGTTTTTTTTGAGAAAATTCAACAGTGCATAATTCAGTGGAACATGATGATAATTTCAGGTCATTTTAGTTTTAAGGTCAGCCAAATTTATTCAGATAGGTACCCCCAGAAGTGCAGAGAAATCACGTGGACTTGAAGGATGGTGGCTGAGCAAGGAAGACAGCTGGACATTGTGAAATGCAGTGTACCATGGGTAATTGCTATTCCTGTGCTAACTGCTTTTCTATGAAAACAAATGTTGTTATAAACACTGGGACCTACTGGGATCTATGAAGGAGAAAAGTCCAAATTGTGAAACATCAGTACTAACACATGCAGATTGAGACCTCATGGTGTCAACAAACAAGCTGTGTGCCAATAAATACAGGGTGAATAGGTGAATATGTTTCGTTTCCTAAAAGTTCAAAACGTCTAAGTGCAAAAATATATAAAATTTAAAAACATTTATTAATTTATTCTGTATAAATTTCTAACTTGGAGATGTTAAACTGCCCTTTCCTTCCAATAGTTGTAGTTTAGAAACAATGCAAACAGTCAGCACATGTAGAAATGATTAAACTCCCCTACAATGACAAAAAAATGTCAGTTGATCACAATCCAGACAGTTTTATCACCACGAGCTAACAATGGAAAAGTCACCAGCATCTGCAGGGGGGCAAATTTCACAGCCGACTGTGGCTGCACTTCACCCTCTTTTTAGGCTCAGAAAAAACAACATGTCAGTGGTTAAAATACTGTTTTATGTGTTAACATTTAGGAAAAATGTGGAGTTTAGAAACCAATGTGATGCTTTCTACATGCTTGCTAGTAAGAAAAAACCCAAATAAAGAATAAAACAAATGGAAATTCTACCAGCAATGAAGACATAACGTAACCATTAAACATCATCCAAGTGTTCAGCCTGCGACTACTGCAGCGGGACAAATGCAATGCAAACATTTAGCTAAAACAGAGACAAGCTGTAAGCCATGCTGAACACGGCAGTCTCTTTCATTATTTATGTCCAACATTACATCACGTCATGAAACCATGTCATTATGATAGAGCACAAAGGGAGAGGAGCGGTGAGTGGAGTGGATAACAGAGAAGCCGTGTTGGACAGAATCCAAACCACTCCAGACAAATGGATCGGCCTTGTTATTTTGGACCCCAGTGAGCACATAACATGGACAATTGGCTAGAATTACCACAGCACGTGGTTTAAAACAAGAGAAGGGCACTGCACTTTTTTATTAGCAAAAAGTAACCCAGCAAATCAAATCAGATTCAGTGGAGCTGACAGGCAGTTAAGAGTCCTGCTGAGAGCTCTTTACAAACAGGATAAGTTAAATGTTCAGGTCAGTGCTCAACCTCAACACACAACATTTCTGCACATCTGCATTTCACTACTGAGTTGGATTTGAGTATCGAGTATATTAAACACAAGATCGGAGCAATCTAGTGTTTGATCTGTTACCTACATCCAGTAGGAATTTAAGTTACTCTTTCTAGGTTTTTGCCTCATGAAAAGTCTAAATGAACATGGAGAGCACAGCATTTGGCCTCTCAATTCCCCCAGTTTTTTCACTTTTTGCTGCAATCTTGTATCTTTTCGTGTTTTGTTTCATTTCTCTCTATGATCTTTTTGTATTTCCCTGTGGTCATTTTTCCTCTTGTTGTTCTCATTTTGCATTTGTGTTATTTGTTTTTAGCTCTTTGTTTGTGTCTCCCTGTAATTACCTTTTAGTATTTGTTGCCACTTTGTGTTTCTCTGTATTCATTTTGCATCTTGTTGCAGTGATGTCATTGACTTTCCAACAAGAAACATTACCCCGAGCATTCATGGGGCCTGTGCTAGGTCTGTTAAGTAGTCCATCCATCACATTAAACTGAAAAGAAAACATTTGTCATCTGGTGTTTCAGCTGCAAATGTGTTTACCAGCACTAAATCAGTGCCATGTTAGCCTCGGCTTTGCTTATTAGTGTCTTCTATATATTATACATGTATGCGTATATGATGCATAGATAAATATGTTGCTAGTTTTGCACTAATGCTTCTCAGTGCATGCATATAAGAGAAGTAAGTTGTGTACGAAAAGCTGAAGGCAGCATATGTGTTGACATCTGCCTTTAACAGTCTCTTTAGTTGCACTGGTCCTCTGTCCACACTTTTGCATGACTGATTAAATTCACACTGATGAAAATTATCATAGAGAAAACTGATGCAATAGTGATCAAGACTTTAGTAATTTTATGACTGATTAAATGACTGAATTGTTTCTAAACATGGTCATTACTGATTGTCTTTGGAATTAAAATCAAACCTAAATCTAAATGCCGAGATCAGTTTTTCTGGCACGATCACAGGAAGAGTTGTGTTGTATTCTTGACAAGCGAGTAAGAATGTCCTTGGTGAGTGCTGGCCTATGACATGGTTATACTGCCAGACTGATAATGCATTTATGAATATAACAATGTCTTTGTTCAGCTCGAGGGTGGAGAATGCGCCCTCCTAAAAAGAACATGAAGTTCTAGGACTTGGATGGAAGCCACATGGTGATGTTTAGGCATCAGAGCTTTTAATGGGCAACTCCCTTTGTGGTTTGTGTGCAACAGGAGATCTCTGACAGATCCAGAACCTACTGGGGACATTACCCCTTAATTTAGTTTAAAAACAACACACAGTTAGTTGTCAGCATTTGCAGCTGCAGTACAAATTAAGATAAATTAAATACCCTTACTACCCAACTGAGCAGTGTCTTAATTCAGAACAAACATTTTAGGATTTGTGTTTCTGTGAAAAAGAAAAACCGGCAAATGCCGTCTTAGATTTTCAAAATGTTGTCTTAATAACAGTCTTTCATTTCTTCTGACTGTTTTCCTCTGCTTAAACTACACAAGAAAGCCTGGGCTGTGTTGTTAGTAGTCCCTTTTTTAAAAATAAACTGTAAGTAGAGTTGGAGGTTTCGAGACCGGTCTTGGTCTCGAAACCACTTTTACATGGTCTTGGTCTTGTCTTGGTCTCGGCTCCCTTGGTCTTGCTTTCTCAGATCGACATAGCAGTCAGGAGATTTGGAATCAACCAAATCTGCCTGACTGACAACTGTATAAAACAAAAACTACACACAATATTCGAAGCACATAGTGTCATAAATTCCCCCTAATTTTGGTATGATCCGAGCTCAGGCACTAGGCAACTGAGCACAGCAATTTTGTATGTGAGTGAGGGGGAGATGCTGTTGCTGCGAGTTTGCTGTAGGAGAAGTGCAGACAGGCAGGCAGACAGAGGAGAGCTGAAGTTTGACCAGGTACCAAAGCAAATTATTCGTACTGTACAAATAATGTAAATATGACGGTGTATCACAAAAGATTGATATCAAACTGATCACTTGACCCATAATACGTTACTTGCTCTTCGAGTGAATCCACAAATGGTGAAATGAAAAGCCGAACAACAATGCTGTTTTTAGAGTCTTAGCTTACATGTGTGTTCATTTCATATTTTCAGTTGAATTTCAATACACAGCAGTATATTCACAGTTGAAACCAGATATTTACATACACTTTAGCGTTTTTTACTGTTAAACATGAATTTAGAGTAAACTTCTTTTGTTTTAGATAAATAAATATTGAAATATCTTTTCAATTAGTTAAATGTCAAAATAAGGAAAGGGAGAGCTGTCTTTTTTTTCACTTTCATTGAATTTAGGAGTACATATACACTAAGTTTATTGTGTCTTTAATTAATAAGAAAACTCCAATCGATTCCATTCTGAGCATAAGAAGTTTCTGATAGATTAGTAGAGTCCATGTGAGTAAATTGGTGGCACACCTGTGGATGCATATAAGGCAGTCCCCAAAACACAGAGCCCGTTTTCTTGAAACATGGGAAAATTAAGAGGTATCAAACAAGACACCAGGAAATGAACTGTGGACCTCCATAATTGTGGCTCAATTTTGAATACAATTTGGTGCCATTTGCAATTAAGAAATACAAACAATTTCTCTCTTTACTCTTAAATTTACCAAATATGTATTTTAATATTTATCTGTCTAGAAAAACATTTAGTCTGATTTGATGTTACAATTAAAAAAGGTGTTTGTGTTTTTATCTGAAGAGTGAGTACATATCTGGTTTCAACTGTGTATTTGATGCTGTTGGTGTTTGGCTTGATTGTCAGCACAAAGAGGGAGAGAGAGGAGCAGAGAGGGAGATGGAGAGGAGACTGAGGACAGAACAGAGATGGAACAAGAGCCAGGTGACGCAGACATGTTAGTCAAATGGTTGTTTGTCAAAACTCATCAGAATATGTATCTAGTACCTAGTGTATCTTTTTAGATACCATTTGTTACTTTTCAAATTATATATTTATTAAGTTATATGCAGGCTTGATTGCACAAGGCTAAATAGTTATATAAACCTTTCTGAATCTAAATAGTGTACTGTAGAATTAAAAAATAAGTGTAGTGCTGGTCTATGATAATTTTAAGTAC
>VUQR01033610.1:0-18223 GCA_015108515.1 Hemichromis elongatus
CTGAGCACGCTCTGCACTGGTGGCACTCCGATCCCACAGCTGGATCCTCTTTAGGAGACGATCCTGGCGCTTGCTGGACTTTCTTGGATGCCTTGAAGCCTTCTTAACAAGAATTGAACCTTTCCATGAAGTTCTTGATGATCCTATAAATTGTTGATTTAGGTGCCTGTGAAGACATTTTTATGCAACGCAATGATGGCTGCCCGCGTTTCTTTGCAGGTCATCATGGTTACCAATGGAAGAACAATGATTTTAAGCATCACCCTCCTTTTAACATGTCAGGTCTGCCATTCTAACCCAACCAGCCTGACATAATGATCTCAAGCGTTGTGCTCGTCAACATTCTCACCTGAGTTGACGAGACAGGTCCTTTTATGGCATGAAATGCTGAGTGATAAAATGCAGTGGGAATTGATTTTTTGAGATTAAGTTCATTTTCATGGCCAAAGAAGGATTTTGCAATTCATCTGATCACTCTTCATAACATTTTGGAGTATATGGAAATTGCTATCGTAAAAACTGAAACAGCAAACTTTGTGAAAACCAATATTTGTGTCATTCTCAAAACCTTTGGCCACGACTGTAGTCAGGGGCAGTTCCACCTGTGTTAATGTGTTGGCAACCATGCCTTCGCAAGTTAATAAGCGGCATCATCTGTAAGTAATATTGTTTGTTATCACTGAGACGACTTGTGTGGATTATTATTTGTTGTGAAAGCGTAAGATGGTTTGTAGTTTAAATTTAATTTGAATGGGTGTATAACCTAAGCTAGTAAGGTTAAGCTAGCTCATATGCCACGTGGTTTCTTTAACATTTTGATCATAACTGTGATTTCATTTGATGTTTTATTCGGGGGTTGATGTTTCTCACTTTTTCCTTATTAAACTGTCCAACTCAACACATTGGGCCAGTTCCTTGGATTTTAATTAGGAGAGTGTTTAGCTGTCCATATAGTTGAGTCTACGTTCATGAGGACAACACTTAGTGAGGACAGAACAGTTCCACAGACTGAAAGGCTCCGTCCCCTTTGGTCTTTAGTCGTGTACAGGGAACAACCAACAAACTCTGAGTCTGTGAGCGGAGACAAGGAGCAGCAGTGTGTTTTATAAGAAGCTTGGATCAATAATCTGGGGCCTGGCCGTTTAGTGCTCTGTATGTTAAAATAAGAATTTTAAAACCAATTCTAAGTAGCCTGGCTGCTGCATTTTGTACAGCTGGGAGGTGAGAAAGAGATGATCTGTCCAAACTGGTAAACACGACATTACAATAATCCAAATGTGATGACACAAGTGCATGAACAGCTTTTTCCAGTTTTGCTAAGGAGACCATATGTCACAGTTTAGAAATGTTCCTTAAATGAAAGAAACAGGAACGAGACAGATTTTACATGTGAGTCCAGGCCCAGAGAAGAATCAAAGATTACTCCCAGATTTGGAATGTTTCACTTAGCAGAAGGACAGAAGCAAGAACCTGAATGATTTTAGACTGTAGTTTAGGAGGAGCTATGACCATGGTCTAGGTGATGTTTGTGTTTAATAAAAGGTAGTTGTTAGAAAGCCAATCAGAAGACTGAGATAAACACTGGGCTAGGGTGGACAGCCTGTCCCGCTCATAAGGCTTAAAGGACAAATGCAGCTGAATGTCATCGGCACAGAAATGATAAAAAAAAATGTCCCTAAAAGATTAAATAATGCAAGCTAAAGGAAACACGTAGAACGAAAATAATGATGGACCCATAACTGAGCCCTGTGGAACCCCACAGGTTGGGGGGCAATGAAAGAGGTAAACCTGTCAGCCCTAACAGAAAAGGTCCTGTCTGATAAGTAGGAGGAAAACCAGTCTAGGGCGGATCTGGATATACCAGACAAAACCTTCAGCCTGTTAAGTAGGATTTTGTGGTCAATAGTATCGAATGCTGTGTGTTACATTCGGGAAAACATGCACGAATTATAATTCAGCGCGCCCGTGTAGTGTGCTGGCTAGATCAAAACACGGCAACAGCTAGCAATGGGTTGGGAACAGCACGCAGTTACTTTAGTAACAATCGGTGCGTGCAACGCGACTCCAGAGCGGATGTTACAGGAGAGCACCGGACGGAGCCGGGATGAGAGAACGAGCTGAGAGAGATAACACTCATGGCCACTGAAGATGATGGCGACTGACGGAGGCAGGGGTTTGGAGCTCCTGACATGAAAGAAGCCCGGCCCTGTGGTCAGCTGACCACTACCTGACACTGCGCTAAGATCAAGCAAAATGATCATAGAACTATTTCCTGCATCAGCAGCCATTAACAGATCATCACAGACCCCTAATAGAGCTGTCTCATTGGAGGGCTGCTTTTGAAATCCAGACTGAAAAGGGTCAGAAATCTGTAATCAGCATAGTAAGGAGCTGAACTGATTTTTGACAATTTTTTTCCAGTAATTTGCTTATAAATGGCAATTTTGAAATATGCCGTTAATTACTAGTAGAGCTAGGATCTAGATTGTTTTTTTTTAAAAAGAGGAATAACCTCAGCATGTTTAAAATAAGATGGAACACAACCTTGCCTCAGTGAACTGTTGATGATGGATAACAATGTGGGACCAATGCTGGTGAGAGTACCAGACAGGACAGAGGGAGGTAACACAAAATCAAAGAGCATGACCAGCATTTCATTTACTCATTACTGTAATTAAGTCACTGAGTGTGATTGGAGAAAAAGAAGTAAATGACCCGTGACACCGAGGGGCATTTTCATAAGGGGATCTCAGGTCCATCACCTTATTTACAAAGTGATTGGGTCTTCATCAGAAGTAACACAGCATGCTGGGTTGGGGGAGAAACAATACTGTTGATGGTATCAAATAGCTTTCTTGGGTTATTTAAATGACAGTTTATAAGATAATTGAAATAAGAGGATCTAGCCTCTTTCATTGACTCATTATATACGTGAAGAAGATCTTTGAAGTGTTCACAATGGACAACCAGACCAGAGGACCTCCAGAGACGCTCTGCTTTTTGACAAGAGTGTCGAAGACCACGAGTTTGGTGTGCGGGAACTAACGGAGCAATGACTGGTTTTGAAAGGAGCAACCTGATTAAGAATGGCAAGGCAGTGTTCATTAAAATAATTAGTAAGGAGCTCAACATCATCAGAGGAGGTTTTAAAATTAAAAAGAGAAGAAAACTTATAATGAATGATAGTCATCAATAAAGCTCCTGCACCTAATAAAACCTTGGGAAGGAAACTCTGAGTTGACTGACACATTAAAAGAAACTGACTTATGGTCGCTAAAAACAATGTCATTTAAGTTCAAGTGATCAAGGGAAACACCATAGGTGAAGACCAAGTCCAGAGTGTGCCCAGCAGTGTGAGTAGGACCTGATACATACTGAACAAAATTAAAAGAGTCCATGATGTTCAGAAACTCCTTAGTGGTACTATTTGATGAGTCATTGTTGGAGCATCAGTTGTCTCCAACAATGATGAGCTTGCCCAATTAAATAGTGGAAGGTAAAAGTTCTTGCAAGTCTGACAGAAAAGACACAGCAGACCCTGGTGGACGATACATTAAGATACATGTGCTGATCTCTTCCAATTCTTATCTTAATCATTTTAAAAGAGTTGTAACATCTCAGAAAAATCATCTGACATAAAAATGTCTTTTTAAAAATGATAGCTGTTCCACCTCCTCGTCCAGATATCTGAGGTGCCCTTAACCCTTCTACATGATGCTTCACGTGTTCCTGTACTAATAATTAAAAACCTGTGTGTGACCCTGTGAGTGAAACCAGTGTAACAGCACCACAGTGAGTCTGTGCATGAAACTGCTGAAAGACTCTGACTGCAGTGTTTCATCATTTGATGAAAAAAACGGGTTTATTTTTACAAACAGATGTTTCTTTGTGTCGTTTCTATGGTGATGAACACCCTCATCTTTGCTCATTGTCTCATCAGTAATCTGTGTATATAACAGTACATAGTACTTCTATCTCTAAAGGCTTGTTTGTAGCGTACCTGCATCCTCTCTGAGAGAATTGGATGTAACTGGATTGGCTGCCAGCAGCGACATCTTCACCAGTTTTTCTCCTTCTCCTTCAATAAGAATGTCCTTAAGCTTCTCACTGGAACAGAAATACGTTAGCCATCCAAAGAAAACTCTGAGCTTAAGTCAAGGACAAACAGATTTGCTCTCACCTGATTATACGAGACTGTGTTCTGTTGCACCAGGTCAGGCCTGCCTCATGGTGTGATTTCAGAACCTCTCTGCACAGCCCGCGGTCTCCGTTTTTATCCAACAGTGCATAAAGGTTGGCATTTTTGTTTTTCAGGTCCTCTCTTAAATGTACGTTCTCAGGAGCCTGTAACATTGTCAGGGCATTCTTAAAGACGCATTTAGGTGGGACATGGTCTGCTTCCAGCGCCGGCCTGTTTTCATTACATTCTCTTGGGTTTGAGCTTCCCACTCGGATTTTGTACACACTGTAGACAAGAAAGACATTAAGAGTAGATATTCTGACATTAAATAGATTATGAAGTTCGATTTGCCGGTCGTCGTTGTCACACATTAAATACTTACTCAGCGTGCGCTCCTACCAAACCCAGACGTCGTTCCTTGATGTCTTGTAATTCCTCTTGACTCAAACCTTTCTGGCTCATGTTGTCCAAGATGGCGTTGAAATCATCTATGGCTTCTTTTTGTGCCTTTCGTGTTCCTCCACATATGTAATAACTTCCAGCAGATTTATCGGTTTCTTCATATCCTCTCTGCAGCTTCAGAGCTCCTGCGTATCTGGGTAGGTTTTGTTGAAACTGAGTGGAGATAAAACATGACATGTGAGATGAGTTACCTCAACAGCGTCCAACATCTCCTGTGCAGTTTGAATACTACAAAGGCAACACCTTCTGTAAAAAGATAAAAGGAAATAACACAGACCTCCAGAGGCCAAGTCATAGCGGTCTAAGCCTGTAGAGGCGGCCACAGAGATCGTGTTGCACTGGCCAGCCTAAAAGGTGAGACTGGCCCTAGTGTTTTCTCATTTCAATGAGCTAATCCAGATCATTGTGTTCTGCTGTGTGTTCCCACATTATCTGTCAGTGGATGTAGCTAAGAAACCCTGCACAACCTCAGAGGGCTGTGTGTCCTGCGCAGCTTCAGCCCCGGCATTCAGAATAGAATGCGTGTCCTGCGTCTGGACCTGCCCTGTCTCCACCAGAGGTCACTGTGCCATCTGGTTCTGCTCCACCCAAGCCAGGGGTCTGCGCTTTGCCGCCTGGTCCTGCTCCTGAGGGTTTCTATCTTCGATGCAGGCCACCAGCCAAGCCAAAATTTTGAAAACCAGCCAAAATGACAACAGAGCCCAAATTTATTTATCTGCCTGATTTTGTTTAAACAATTTTGCACACTTTCTGTAAATCCAATAAACTTCATTTCACTTCTCAAATATCACTGTGTGTGTCTCCTATGTGATATATTTAACTGACATTTTTATTGTAACAACCAACGATTTATACAGGAAAATAATGACTATTAACAAGGTTCCCCATACTTTTGCATCCCACTGTAAATTGGATAAACTGAGTGTGGTCTGAAAGATATGAGGCAAACCAAGCAAAGGGGGATATAATGCCAATGGATGCTAACCGGTTCAGGAGGATATTGTGAGAAATGGTATCAAACGCTGTACTAAGATCAAGAAGAATGAGGATGGAGAGGAGACCAGAATCAGCTGCCATCAGAAGGTCATTGGTAATCCTTAACAAAGCAGTTTCTGTGCAATTTTTGGGGCGGAAACCAGATTGAAATTGTTCATAGAGATTATGGTCATTAAGTGAAGCTGGGAGGTGACAACTTTTTCAAGAACTTTTCAAATAAAGGGGAGATTTGATATAGGGATATAGGGCAGAATATCAAAGTTATTGGGCTCTGCACCAGGCTTTTTCAGAGTTGGAATAACAGAAGCATTTTTCAGAGATGAAGGAATGATTCACGTGTTAAGGGAGGAATGGATAATAGGGTTATGAGAGGAGCTAACAAGGGAAGACACGCTTTAACTAAAACAGAGTTGGGGTAGTGGGGTAGTGGTAGTGGGAAGAGGGCCAAGTTGACAGTTGGATTTATTAGATTGTTTAATAAGATTAGATACATCAGTTATGGAGGGAAGAATAAAGCTTGAAAATAACTGACGAAAGATGGTGGGAGAAGCAGGAAGTCTACTACAGAGTCGGAAGATCCAACAGAGTTAAGTTGACGGTGCATATCTGAGATTTTACGAGTGAAAAATGAGATAAGAGAATTACAAAAGTCAGCAGAATACATGTGGGAGGGGAATGTGTCTGGAGGTTTCGTAATTTTACTGAACACTGAAAAGAGAGACCTGGAGTTACCTTCATTAGAACTGATTAAACCAGAGTAGTGTACCTATTTATTAGCTTTCTTTGCACTGATGTAACCGAAGCCTCATGGTCTTATCTCTCTGTATTCTCTGGATATAGCAGAGATGACAATAAAGTTTACTTTGACTTTTAAAAAGACTTTGTTAGTCCCTTGTTAACCCTACCTGTTGACCCCTGACCCCTGTCCTGTCCCTGTGACTGGTCCCCAGAATCCTGGGTAGAAAAATGTGTGGATCCCTGTATTATAGCTCCAATGACGGTGACTTTTTAAAGCCATCACATGCACAGTTAACGCAGGCTGAAGTTTCTTTAACTGAAAACTCTATCGGCTATTTGAACAGCATTAAGAATCATTTTTTGTAATAATTCATAGAAATGTTGCCTCATTAATTTGAGAAGAAAGAGAACACAGAGACCATATTAATAATAAAAGTAAGACTTACATTGTTTCTGACCTTCTCCCGAAGGATCTGTGCCTCTTTTCCTACATCACCTGGATTTTTACAGGTGGCCTGGGCCACAGCGTGGTACAGGCAGTTCTGATCTTCTGAATTTACTGGGATCACAGTTCCATCTGGCTTCAGGATTTCAAAATGACCACTGCACGGGCTCTGTTCACCACGAATTCGTTTAGTTATCTTTGAGAAGAATCCCTCCCTGTAAAAAATGCATAAACCAAAAACCAACAAATGAGTCACTCTGAAAAAAAAAAAGGCATAGGTGATGACCAACAAATCTTCCTGTAAATAGTAGTCCATAACATTTGTTTATTACTGTAAAATTTATTTAAGAACTGTAGCCCCATAGCAAGCAGGTCTGGCTTGGATCTGGCATCAAGCTGGCACTTCTGACTGACTGGAGTCATGGCAGGATGGATGTAGACCAGATGTGGGCCAGGTCTGGCAATGATGGCCCTGTTTGTGTTCCTATTTTAGTTGCCATGTTGCAGTACTATACTGCTATGGTAGCCAGTGTTTCAAATGCAGGTTTGACAGGTTTGTGAGTGTACACTCCAAAACCTAGTGAGGGTTTACTCATGTTTACCACAGTCTTTACATGCAGACCGGCTCCTCCAGTCTGCATATCAAGAGTATGAATGTAGTTAGGAAGTACTCAGTTTAGAGACACTGGGTGAACATGGCATGTGTTATGGAGCACTTTGAGTAAACTGAGAGAGTAGAAAACCACTACATCAGAATCACTGGTTACTTTTGCACTATTATGTTCCAGCACATGTGGTTATCACATGGCTTCATTATGGTACACATTAAGCTGACATCTGGGGCCAGAACTGAAACTGGTCTGGGCCAGCACAGGGCCAGCACAGGGCCAGCACAGAGCCACCAGTGTGTCTGCAACTGGCCCGTGGCTGAACATGGCCCACATACTGAAAAGAATGATGGCCCTTTGGTGGCCCAGATCAGGGTTGCCAGAGGTAATACTGCACTATCTATGCCATTTTCCAGAGTCCAGAGATGGTTTTCCATACACTGAGCATGGCCTCCAGAAGTACAAACAGGCAACATTTTTTTTCAGTATCTGTGCTAAACGGAGCTAAAGAGAAACTAATGACTCAGCTACAAGCTAAGCTAATAGTTACACTAAAGACACACATTGGGTCTTTAGCGTGGATGACTCAGCAGCAAGTGTGCTTTGGATAAACCACATGAAGATTGCAGCTTGAAATACGTCTTTATCTCAAGGTCTTTAATTAAACAAGTTACACATGTTGAGACACAAAACACTACTGTGCACTGTAATAGGAACAGGAAGTGATACAAGGAATACCGGAAAAAATAAAAACTGGGAGAGTACATGAAAATAATTGAGTCCTTCCCAGTTCACAGCCAGTAAACCAACACAGGACAAGTCATTATAGTGGGATGTCAGGATGCCAGCTCTATGTTATTTTTCACCACGGTTGGTTTCAAATGTGTCTGTTTAGTGGGTTTCTGATTTTCCCTCAGACTAAACAACTAAACAAGTTTAGGGAAGACAGTTTGTTACTTTGTTTGTCCCCTGATTATTAGACAGGAGAATAATTATTGTTAGAAATAAGGTTTTGGTAAAGTTTCTTTTCAACAGTGATTACAGTGTGTCTTTATAATAGGGTTAATACACTTCTCATTAGAAGGATACAAGCACTAGCCCACATTGTGAAAGATTAAGAGGAACAGACAGAGTTGAGCCTTGACAATAAATTTGCTACACGCTCACAGAACAAAGACAGGAAGGGCTGCTTGTATGATAACAGGGCGTCCAGTCAACAGGAAATAGACACTTAATGGTGTTCCTTTAAGGTGGACATCATGGTGAAAACTGTGAGCTAGGGAGTTTTCTCACACAGGACAAGATCCCTGACTGGAGCTTAATGACCGCTGCCATAAGGAATGACCCGAGGAGAGCAAATCAGGGAGTGCTGAGCCTAAACCACGGCATCACCCCATCATTAGCCAATCACAATTATTTCCTGTTTCCATGTGTCTAATATATACTTTGAATTATGAATTGTACATCACTTCTCCATGTACAGACTGCCTGACACTGAGAAGTCCACAGTTGTGAGAGCCCAATTTTAACTGCCTGATGATAAAACAGTGTAAACTGCTAGACTGTCTCCTGAACTTCTCTCAGCAAAAAATACCCGACAGTAACAAAGCCAAAGTCTGGAAATTGGAATGGGCGGCATTACCCTTGCAAAAATTAACTTAGGTTTCTGGCCAATATGAGTTGGTAAATTAAAAAAATATTATTTTGAATAATTTAAATGACAGGCACAATGATTTCAAATGGGCATATGTGTCACTCACTGTGTTGGATTTTCTGGCTCCTTCTTCAGTTGGAGGACTATATCGCCTGCTGAGTCCTTCATCCCAGGAAAATAGTCTTCTGAAAGCTTCTTTCCATCTTTGTCAACGGTAATCAGTTTGATTCCTTTGCCTTCCAGAGCACCACTCTGGGTGAGGACATGAATGTCCAAAACTGTAGCAGGGCGGTTAGTATCAGAAATGTTCTCTATGTAGGACTCCAAGTCTCTCTTGTCAGACTCTGACGGGGACTCACATGGACGTTGGATGACCTTTTTAATGTTGTACTTATACTCCTGGTTGTTAAAGAAACTTTGGGTGTCAGCCCTACCAAGTATGTTGCTAACACCACCACCCACAGCATGGTTTATTTCACTTATGCATATTTTGCTCGTGATGGAGGTCATATGCCTGGAAAAGGCCTCAACATAAGAGTTTGAAACACTTTCTGCAATCATGTTGATGAGTACATCTTTAAAGCGTTTTACATCTAATAAACTGTGCCTTTCATCCTGGTCATTCCTTTCTTGAGGTAGTTCTTTCATGCTTTGCAAGAGCTTAGGAACAAAGGTGTTGTTAATGACTTTCTCTGTTGGTATTGAATCCCATATTTGTACAAAGGCTGTGACATATTTAGCTGCTTCCAAACCCTTTAGAATAATTTCTATTCGATCTGACCCTTTTTTGCTCTTTATATGTTTTGTTACAGCACCACAGACCCCTGAAAGTCCATCAAGAGTCTTAAGAACCATGGTACAATTGATCATCAGATCAGGAATCACTTTTCTTGTTATCAGATCCACTGACTGAAGCATGTTTTCCTCACACTCTTTGTTAATTCTGAATTCACTGGACCCATTTTCCAGGATATTCTTTGGTATTCCGGAGCAAATGAAGCTTGTGAGAACTTCATCCAAGTTTGGGTTGGCTTTTATCAGTGAAAGCACCTTTTCCTCATAGACTAAACTCAGAACTTTTTGGAAAAAAGCATTAATTGCCTTCTCAGCAGTATAACTCAGAGCATTGATGCATCCTTGCTTCCCCAGTTCCTGAACTGCATACTTTCCTGCTTTCAGAAAACACTGTTTTACTGTGTAAGCACTAGTCTTTGCTCCTGCAATCAGACCTTTTGTGCCACTACGCACTGCACTTGCAGCTTTCTTTAGTCGGCTGAATCCACCGGAGATCAGAGACAACCCAATGCTGATGGCCTTGGAGATTGCCCATTCAGCCCAGTCAAAGCCTCCTTGTATCATTCCTTTGATCCCTTGAATCATGTCAGATACCCCCTCACAGATGAGCCCAAGTCCAAACTGACTGGCACCGCCACATGACAGAGCACAAACAAGAACTCCTGCTGCTACTTGAAGGGCACCAAGAACAAAACAAACAAGGGCATCATAGCTGAACTCGGGCTTCTTTTTAACCTCAAAAACTGTGCTAAGGCCAATCTCATAGAGCACCATCAGCTCATTGGTGGTGATTAAATCTTTATCTTTGGAAAGATGGTATACACTGGAGTCCTCTACTTCAGCATCACCTTCGCTCCCATCAAGCTGTCTCAGAGTTGTCAGGGCACTTTCAATGTATCTTTTCCAAGATTTAAAGATGTTCATCCTGGCTTGCATTTGGATCTGGAGGTTGCTGTTTGTGTGGTGTGGAACAAAGGCACTCCTCACCGAAAAATTACAAAACATCATCGTATTTGTTGATTCTGAGAGATACACATCCACTGCAGACTGTGCTTCCTCCAATAATTCCTTTGCCTCAGCTATGTAGTCTCCTTTTCTGAGGTTGAGCGTGATGTAAGCTTGATTATAAAGCGCCACAGCACTGTAGAAATGATCACACTCTGCAGCTCTCTGCCAGTAAGTCTTTGCTCCAAAGTCACATTTAGTTTTGTTCATGCAGTGCAGGTCAGTTCTGCTTGCTGCCTGGTTGATGTAATCATAGAAATTATAGCTATTCCCCTGCAGGAGGAAGTTGCCAGTCTTTGTCAAGTCTTTGGTGAGGTCTTCTCTCAGTTTGCTGATATTATCATGTCTGCTGATGTGCTCTTCATGAAGGATGAGCCACAAAGCCCACGATTCTTTCAAAGCATTCAGTGCAGTCTGATAGTCAAACCTGTTCTGATGGATCTTAAAATATTCAGGAACATCCTTAAGCTTCATCTTGGACAGGTCACTCCTTTCTTCCACTGTGTAATTCTTGTCAAAGTCACAGAGAAACTGACAGAAAGTGGAGAACAGAGTTTCCTTCATGTCAATTTCACAGAGTTCATTTTTCTCCATGCTGTCTAAATGTCCAAGCTCATACTCCTCTCTGAGCTGTCTCATGGTTTCGATTGAATGGCCTTGGTACGCTGGTGCAAAATGTCCCTGGTTGAGAACCATCTGGACCATCCCTGGGTTTCCTTTCCGGGCGGTGCGTCCAAAGACCTGTCGCTCCACACGGTGACTTCTAGGAAAGTATGTGAGGAGCACAAAGAGACCTCCACACTCGTTTACGTCCTGCTGAATGTGTATGTCTGTCCCACGGCCACCGAGGTTTGTAGCAATGATAATGTTTCCCCGGCTAAAGTTCTGTTTCTCGATGTTGTGCCTCTCGCTGATTGTGTACATCGTGATCTCATTGTCTTCTCTTTCTGGAACATGTATGTTTGTCTTCAGCTCATCTGCAGTTTTAACATCTTCACAAATGATCAGAACAACTTGCCCTCTGTCTGCAGCTCTCTGTGCAGTTTCACAGATCACCTGGATCCACTGAGTGTTGCCTCCACTCACCTGAACTGCTGGCAACTCAACAAGCTTTTTATGGCGGTGAGCTGGAATGACATAGCTTGCTGTTTTGTAATGCCGTTCTAGAAATACTTTCTCAGCTTGCCCCCCTAATGTCCCAGAAACACCAAAAATGCCTTTTCCACTGAGGTACCTTTTAAAGAAATGGACATTTGACATGTAATTTGTCACATTGGACAGCTGTGAAATGGCCAACTGGTGCTTCATCTCCAGAAACTGTTGTAGGCCCTCACCCCATCGCTTGTTTTTCTCCAACACCCCACTGGCCTCAAAGTCCACAGGGATTATGGCATCATACTGATGACTATCAGCATCACTGAAACCACCCGTGTCAGCTTCAGGTGCTTTCTCAATCATGTACTCTCTCCCCTGAGTCATTCTGATGGCTTTTAAGGCATTCTCAGCAAACACTGGTAACTGATTCTCAATGTATGTTTTCAAAAAAGAGGGAATCACGATAAATCCCTTACACTTATCCAATGACTTCACTGAACACTCGTCAGAATATTTAATTTTTGATTTTAAATTGTCCACAGCTCCTTGGATGAGGGATTCCTCGGACATGATTTCACAGGCACAGCCGTTCTCCAGGAGAAGCAGGCTGACATCAGGGTCTCCATGAGAGCTGTCCTTCATGTAAAGTTTGGCTTTGTTGTTCATTAGTGAGTAACAATCTACAGGTACACTGTTTTCTATTTTTGTCTGTACTTGTCTCAGCAGCTCACACTGTTCTTCCAGTCCAATGTTGGCCATGATTTTCTCAGTAGCTTTCCACCTGGCATCCTTAAAGCTCTCAGTCTCTGTTTGTGTCTGACCCTCTGCTTTACTTAATTCATCCACATCCTCCTGTGAATAAAACCCCAGCTGGGCACCAAGCATCAGTATGTCAGCAGCTGAAACATCTTCAGATTCTGAGCCAACCACTGCTTGCATTACAGCCTTATGGAAGTGCTGGATCCCAGTTGCCCACCTGATCTCCCCAGTTTCAAACATTTCTATTGGCTTGCAGGACGACATCATGGCCCAGATACTTGCTAGGACTTGCTCCGCGTGCCTTAGGCTACCAGCTTGGTGTGACAGAAACGTGACCTGGACACCACTATCCAACGTCATGTAGTCCACCTCATCTGCTACCACACACTCAAACCCCCTCAGACCTCGAGTAGTCTTCTTCTCAAACTCTTGCCTCAGTGTATCTGCTGCAAATGTACCAACTGTACCATAAACAACCTGCTGGCTGTATGCATCCTCAAGCAGCTTGTCGTGATCTTTAAAAGAGCAGGTATCGATGTGTGTTGGAGGCACCGTGGATGATGTAATAGCAAACACATCATATAAATGTCTCCACTTATCCTGATCACGACTTGCTAACAAAGGAGAGCTTGTCACAATATCCACCTTTATGCCTCGGATGGCCTGTATTGTAGCAAACATGGCTAAAATACAAGTCTTCCCCTCCCCAGTGCTGATTTCCAACAGACAACCTTTTTTATCCCCAGACTGTGGCAGCAGGAGTAACAGCAGTGATGCCAGCTGACTGAGTCTTGGGAAGTAGCCCTGAACATGTTCACCACATTCAGTGTTAAGTGCGGTGCATTCCTTTACAGCTCTGGATACGATGATCAGGACTTTCTTCAGAGCATCAATCTTAGGATTGTTAAAATCAAGAGCAGTTATTATCTTTTTACAATCTTCAATCATCTCCCTGTTAATGGGCACACTTCCATATTTGGGTAGCTCTTCTTCAATATATGTCAGGACTTCACGTAGGAGTGACAGGATACACTCTGGAAAGTTTTTGTTTTCCATTTCAGCCAAAAGTGTGTTAGCATCTTTGTCTCGCTCAGCTATCTCCACACAGTGCTGGATGTACTCTGCAGGATTGTCCTCATTCAGGGCAGAGAGAGCATTGTCACAGCTCAGCCTGTAGGTGAGCGCTTTGTGGAGGATTTTTGTGACTGTTCCCTGATCCATGTTTAAGGTCTTTCCAAGGAAAAGCTTGATTTCTTTTGGTGTCCAGATGTTGTTGAAGACTATTTGACTGAGGCTCTCCTTATCTGATCGTGGCAGATTTGAGGACAGATCCAGAACATTTGCTAACACCTGTTGAGCCAGTGTTGGATTTTCAGCATGTAGCTGTTCTTGCAAACTGAGGAGGAACTCTGTCTTCTTGTCTTGTCCATTTTGGAGGACACCTTCAAAATCAGGGTCACCCTCTAAGGTAACCCTCACCACTGCCTCCAGGATGTTGAACCTCTCAGTTAGAGACAGCAGCACATATCCAGTAGTCTGATCCAAAGCCCACAGTAATGAAGTGGGGACGAAGTGGGGGTGCTCATTAAAATATTGTAATGTCAGCTTATTTTGGAGAGTTTTCATCCTGTCTTCCAGCGGGATCTGTAAATGTTCGTCCTCTCTGATGTCATACTTCGATAGAAGTTTTTTAAACTTCTCATTAACATCAGTGACCTGTATTGAAGAGGAACAAAGACACGAAATAGTATCAGCAGCAGAAACTGTATGCAGGGTCAAATGATGTCATCCTTACCATGATTGAATTATTATGAATGATTTGGGTATTTAGCAGTAAGGCCAACAAACATCTGTTCAGAACTGTGATGAATGATCTGCAATAAGGACTTTCAACAGGACCTGTATAACAAATTATTATAGTTGTCAATCCAAAATCTGAACTGTTTACAGTTTTTTTGTCCAAAAAAGACAAATTTGTTTTTTCCCACAATATAGGGTTAGGACATACTTAGGGTTAAGATGACTTAAATGTTAGACTTTTAAAAGGGCCCAGAACCTCTTTGCTATCCTGTCCCAGATGCCCGTAGCTGTTATTACTTGAAGCCTGTACCCTGCCTTACCTCATCTCTCTCTATGTGATGTGCTTTATCTTTCAAGAGCTGGTGTAGAATGTGAGAGAGCTGCTGACGGTGCTCCCAGGTTTGGAGGTTTTGCTCCTCCTGAAGCCTGTTGTGTGCTTCAGAGAGCTTTTTTCTCAATGCTTCGTTCTCCTTTTCTATCTGCGCTTGGATCTTCCTCTGTCGCTCAAGCTCTGCCTGACGCCTTTTCTCTTCTTCTTCTTTCCTGCGTTGCTCCTGTTGTTGGCGTTTCTCACGTTCTACTTTCTCTTCATCAATTCTGCCTGCAGAGTGATTAATGCATGTTCAGAGTAATTAAATTTGTTTTGACTTAGTTAAAAGCTTCTGACAAAAAAACCATGTTACACTGCAAAGGGCTTGGTATTGGCTCTCACTGGAATACTGTATCACTTCCTGTTCCTGGTACACACTTCTGGTTTGTGTAGCTTCATCTGTGTAGCCCAGTTAATTTCAAACTCTTACTTTTTTCATACTGCAACCTAGGTATGATTTATATGGGCACACTTCCTTTTCAATCAGCTGCTAATTTTATTCAGTGTTCACTTATTGTGTCATTAGGAGTGTGGCCTGTGTTTTGCCAGCTGTCTCACCGGGACTTTCCTGCTCAGCGTGTCAAGTGTTTAGTTATTGCTTGGCCTCTTTTGGTGATAATAGTACTTATAAATAATAATAAATATAAAGTATAAAGTGGTTATAGTGTTCAGAGGTCTTGAGGACAAGCTCTACACCATTGAAAGTAAGCCTAAAACTAGCCAGAAATCTGTAGCAGATGTGGGCCAAAGTAGCTTAGCCCTGATTAGCTGTCCCACACCAGGTCCTCCTGAGCAGCAGGGAAATCAGTCTGGTTGGGTGACTGTAGCAGCAAATTATTTCTCCAGGCTAAATGATGATCTTCTAAATTTGTGACCATTTCCTCTCTGGTTTACGAGTTATCTTCTTTAAGGTAAGTTTTTGAGAATTATACCACGGAGTCATGTACTTCTGACTTGAGGCTCTATTTTTCACAAGAGCTACAGTAACCAGAGTCATATGTAGTAAGTGTGATGGAGTTCCACCGTCCCGAGCCGCAGACAGCTGATCTGAGCTCGTACCCACACAACCACCTTTAAATGTACACTCGTCGCGCTAGGTTACTGTGGTTGTGCGGTTTTTTCTTGTCGACCGAGCAGATAAATGGGAAAGGGTGAGAGCTAAGTTCTGAGAGACACAGAGGCTTGCCCAACACATTTCATCCCTTACCTGTGATAAAGCCGGTCGCGTAGACCCCGGGGATCGCTGTTTTACAAGCGTAGTGGGGAAAACCGATGGTACGGTGTTCCAGGGTTTAAATAACGGGTTCGCGCACTTGGAGGGTCACGTGAACTGCATTATTTTTTGTTTATTTATTTTTTGTTATGAATCCTTGTAGGCTGCCTGGAAGTGTGCATAAGTGTCTTGTAGTAATACAGCTGAAAATAAGCTGAGGGGAAACGAGTGTTCTGGGGAAAGAGATGACTGTAATGCCTAGTGGGAGGGGCAATAGGGTATAAAAGGAGGCCATCAGGGCTTACCTGACAGTTGTGGAGATGTTACAATGAGGGTAACATGTAGGCTGGTGCAGCCACTTTGTGTTTCGTATATAGAGTTTGTTTGTTTCATTTTCAATTAAGTCAGTTGTTTATTTTTTTCCTGTAAATAATATTTTGTGCGCCTGGGAGGCCGGCGGAATAAAAATACCACTCACTAAACACCTTTCGACTACGCCTGTGTTTGTGGAGAGTGGTCACTCTAGGTTTTTGTTAACTTAGATTTCTTTCCAGTATTTGAACTCAGGTCTTATTAAACAGTACACACCACTGACTGATACTTACCAAAGTTGGGACAACGGTCAACAACACTACCTAACATGTTGTGTAGCAGTTCAAATTCTTTGCGGTTGTTACTCTCTCTTATGGTGTACGAAGCGCCACCACCTGCACCAGTGAGGTCACTTTCTGAGTGATCTCCATATCTAAAGGACAGCCCCCAAAATGGTGGAAATGCATGCAGGTACTCTCCTGTGCTGTTGCCACGCACTTTACGCACACCCTGAAGGAAAGAGAGGGGAGGGACTAGATTAAAGACCACAGACAAGGGTGATACTTATGATTTGGATTTGTAGACTTACCTCTCTTCCCTTACTACAGTAGTGAAATGTGTAGGGGGTCTCATTATATATTGTATAAAAGTTCCACATGGTTCAAGCTCTGTAAGAGAAATAAGAGAGAGAGTTTAGAGAAGATCAGAAGGAGGTTTACTGCCATTGTGGAGATAACTGGGTGCTGAGAGAAGAGCTGTGACCATATGAATGTCCCTAATCTGGTTTGTGTCCAGAGTGCGCATGTTTGGAAAGTCATTCTAACAACCGGAAACCTGAAAGCACTGGCAGAGGGGGCGCTGTGGCAGCAATTTCTCACACCAGCTTATTAATCAACCAAAGACCCAGACAGACTTTTAATTCATTTGAAAGCCTGATGCTTAGCTGTCCACCCCAGCTGTAAAACTCAGAAACCAGTCTTATTTGTTATCATCTATCGTCCACCTGGGCCATACACAGAGTTTCTGTCTGATTTCTCAGACTTTTTATCTGATTTAGTTCTCAGCTCAGATAAAATCATTATTGTGGGGGATTTTAACATCCATGTTTAACATTCAAGACAAGAAAGATCCTGAACATGCATGGAGGGTTTCACCTGAAGTCTAGCACCCTGAGGCTGTACGCTAAAGTTTTAAAATATTAGATCTTTGTCTCAGTGGTTTCTGTGATGTACTGAAATATAATAACAAGCACTTCATATGTTTCAAAGGCTTTTATCAACAATTACATGCAAAGAGTCAGTATTTGCAGTGTTGGCCCTTCTTTTTCAGGACCTCTGCAGTTCCACTGGGCATGCTCTCAATCAACTTCTGGGCCAAATCCTGACTGAGAGCGACCCATTCTGCCATCATCACTTCTTGGAGTTTGTCAGCATTAGTGGGTTTTTGTTTGTCCGCCTCTTGAGGATTGACCACAAGTTCTCAATGGGATTAAGATCTGGGGAGTTTCCAGGCCATGGACCCAAAACTTCACCGTTTTGTTCCCCGAGCCACTTAGTTATCACCTTGGCCTTATGGCCCCAGTCCTCAGCAGTCCATTCACCAGACTTTCTGCAGAAGATCAATCTGTCCCTGATGGTTTTTGGAGAGAAGTGGCTTCTTTGCTGCCCTTCTTGACACCAGGCCATCTTCCAACAGTCTTCGCCTCACTGTGCGTGCAGATGCGCTCACACCTGCCTGCTGCCATTCCTGAGCACGCTCTGCACTGGTCCGGGATCCGCGATCCCACAGCTG
>VUQR01033657.1:0-28288 GCA_015108515.1 Hemichromis elongatus
ATATATATATATATATATATATATATATATAAAATCCATTAGAACCATATATAAAACCGACAGTTGCAGCTTAAAGATAAAGAAATTAGGACCTGCTGTTTAAAAAATTTAAAATACATATGTGTTATATTTAGAGTAAGGGGTCAGTCACATCACACTAACGGTTCTATCTGTTCCCATCTCATCAAAATCAGACATGAGAAAGAATTGCTTAGTTTTGGTATGTTGACCTTACCATTAATAATAACAGGAACTAGGTCACACGTAGTTATTACTTTATTCTTAAGGGGTCACAATTCAAAGCAGTTGTGAACCACAGGACTAAGCCATCACAGTAACTGAGTTAAGGCTCTGGTTTCCTAAATAAAAACAGCTGGCAGCTACCTAGTGTGTATTGTGGAGGCAACATTACACATGCATGCATGCATGTGTAAAAAAAACAACAACAGAATTTTTGAATAAGCTGATTATGATTGATCTACATTTCCACACTGAAACCTGTAAGTCATTGTAAAGAATGAACATTATTTGGACTTCTACTTAAAGAGCTTAAATATAAAATATCAAAGCTCATTCAGTTTAATAAGACACATCGGTCACTGCTTAGACGTCAATACTTACATAACCAATTATACATACAGACTCTCACTCACATTAGCATATTTTAATTTGCATGCATGCACAACATGCTCATCAGCACAAATACGCCTTCTCTTGATCTTTAGTATTCATGTAAAGAGGTATGTAAACATTAGCGCATTCAAATGGAGAAATGTTGCTCTCCGACTGTAATCTAATAAAAAGTCTGACACAGAGCATATCATCTACAATACATAATGAAGACAGGCATGGTGGTAATGCTTCAGTAGAAACAGTCTTATCAGCCAGTCTCACAGATGTGATCAATTTCTCAGTTTAATCATCCAAACCAAGATATCAATCCCTCTTTGTAATAACTCCAAAGAGGCATCCGCCCTCTCTGAATCCATTTCATCTCATTCTCAAACCTCGTCCAATATCCCATGCCCTACCCTTCCGCCACCCAATCTTAACACCACACCTCTCTTTCATCTGTGTGCCGCAGCAAAGGCTTGTTTTCATTCCCTCCCCCTTCAAAACAGCGTCCGCAGATTCGACCTTTCCAACTGATTGTGCGCTGACCCTGCAAAAAACCAAAGGCATTATTTCGGTTTTAATTATTCATGTGTGATGAGAGGCTCTGGGTTTTCTCAACTGCAAGCCAAGAAACCGGTGCTTCTACGGAAAATGAACGGGTGTGTTTGTGTGCGCACACATGCCGTACATTTTCTGTTTGGATTTAAAGGTTAAAGATATTAAACAAATTTCAGGTTGTCAAAATGTAATTAGTAGAATGAATGCTGTGGACATAAATCACACTTCAGAGACTTCCACTGCCGTCTTTACAATTTCTGTGTTTCCAGGGAATAATGACTCTGCTGTTGGGTTTGCTCTTGCTAATAAATAATTTTGTCTCATTAACAAACTGTCTCATTCATTTTACTTTTGGAGTTTGTTCATTTTGAAAACAGAGAACACAGTTTTGCTAGAGTTTTCAGCAATATTATTTCCTTAGAAATGTCTGCAACAACTTTAAATCATTTATTTATATGTACAGGGTTATGTATATGTTAATTGTGTGGATTTAAATAGGTAACATAGCTGTCATCCGTGTGATGGTCAGGTAACATAACATGTTGTTCAACATAACAGTGATTGCATTCAAGTAAATGTTTTGCTACATTTTGCTCCGGCTGAGCTCAGCCCTGATGAACACAGCGCAATCACATCCAAGAGAAATAACCAAGCTGCAACTTAAAGGATTATACAAAATGTGCTGTTTAATACATTTGCGTTATAATAACTGCTACTGTATACAACTGAGTCTCACTTATTGCATACTTCTGTGAGGACACTCTAACTCACTCTAACTTTAAAGTGACTACTTTTCCCACTGAGCAGCAAACACATTTCTTTCCCTGCTGACACCACTGTCAATGACACATGACACCTCCAGGAAAAGCAAGAATTTAAACTCCTTACAAATTTCACCATTAGGCTGACAAATGAAATGCAGGCTTTAAGTCGGCAGAGCGAGCCTCAAAAGCTGGTATGGAGTGGATGGAAGGAGATTATAGGGGGGCTCATCTCTCCAATACAGGGCAGAAATTGCTGACAGTCAAGGCGATGCAGAGCGTCATTTTTCTGATGCATAAAGTCTGGGTGTTCATTACCCCGCATATCATCACTGAGCACAGTGGGAACCCTGAAGCTCTCCGCACTCTATCTCCCTCTCTCTCCCCCTCTCTCACACGTTTGCTGTTTTTCTCTCATTCTCTTTCTCTCTCTTGCTGAAGATGATGAAAGACTGGGATGCACACAGGCATCATTATACACCTCAAACTTCTAAATATGTCACAGTTTGGACTGTCAGGGACAATAATGGGCACTTATAAACTAAAAGCACGTTGGCTAGCAATACTATGGAAAGAAGCAAAAAAACAAAGGCAGTGCTGAAAATATGAAAATCTAATATGTTAATATATGTGTTTTATGCACAATTGTTTTTTCTTAAAGGGTTTTTTTTTTTTTTTATCAAACTAGTGCCTTATCATGTAACTCTCCATACTTGTAAGAATACTAAAATTACATTAAGGTGTTTAATGTTCTCCAAAAACACCTGCATGACACCATGACTAAGACCCTTCGCCCCCGCATCTCCATGGCGACACCACTCCTCTCGCCAGGCGCCAGGGTCACCCACTCTGGCGAGCTCATTAGGGCTGTTGTCACGTCGGCCATGCCGCCCCTGGGTGCCTTTGAAGATGACACTGTGTGTGTGTGTTGCTTTGTGTACATTGCATGTGTGCCTGTGCGCCCCTGTGAATCCAAGCCTATCTGCGTTGGAGAGGGGGTGTGTGAGGATGATCAGATGTAGTTGGACAGCATTATGTTTTAGTAGTATTTCCTTGATCTTCAATCCCACATCTTTTATAAACAAGCATAGATACTGAATTTGTAGAGGTTGTACTTATCTAAATACCACCCTCTGCTCTGTCTTTCTCTCCGCCATAGACATACACATAACACCCTTTCCTCCCAAAGGACACACAAAGAGAAGCTTCTGAGGAAAGTTAAGTGAGATTGATCGGTTCAGATGATTTTAGGGCAGCTCCTCCCAAAGGGTGGGAGTGATAAGACTCCTGAAATGCTGAACCAGATGAAAACAACAAATGAGAGAAAAAAAAGGCAGAAGTCAGAAGGAAAAGTTAGTTTAGATTGTAAGATTTAGGTCTGTTTGTAATGAATTCATTTCTTTGTCAATTGCTCTGGGCTTGCCTCAACCTCTGGGGCCTTGTCTTTATCAATTAGTTATTAATCCGCTGCAACTTTGTCAGATTCTGGCAGAGCATTCAATTATAGATTATGAAAGATGTCATGTGACTGGCTCATATACATATACAAGCACAAATAGAAAATGTACATGCAATCCTCACAGCTGTTCAGAAGAGAAAAGATTAAAAGGAATAGAAACAAACACTCAGATTTGATTCTTACTACCATGGGATGAAATTACATAAGGCTCCCCGGGGAGCTACTCTTATTCTAACTGGTCCCATGACTGAGTCAACTGAGGTAATCTGCAGAGTGAAAGTAGAAGACCCATGCACTTTGCCTATCAGTTGTCCTTCTCAGTATTTTTCTTTGATATCAATATCTGATAGTTGGTTACTATCACACCCAGGCTAGTATGCACCTATAAATGTAATGAAAATGATTAAAATCAGCCTGACAGATCTAAAGAAAAGTGGACATTAAATTTCTCCACAAAAAGCTTTTGCTAGCTGATTTTATCTCTGATGCCTAACTAGCAAATTAGGCTAATGCTAGCTCAGTGATTTTTTTCAAAGGGAGTTAACGTTCAAAAATTATTATTCTGAGGACACATGCTTCAGACATGAAAATGATTATAACGTCAAGCCCTGCCCTAAAGGACAAAATACAGGAAATTATTTTTCAGGATGCTAAATGACAGCCCTAGCTTACTTTAACTTATGAGGCCAACAATTGGCCACAGAAAGCTAGTTACAAAAGCAAGAAATTTCATAATTAAGCTGTTTAAAGTTATGTATTGTTAGAGGAACAGCTCTGAGTGAAAGGTGAGTGTCACAGCCAATAGGATTCATTAATCTCACATCTGTTGTCATTCAGCTGTGTTAAGCATCAACTCTGTGCTTCAAGTTTGGTGCATAAAATTACAGTATTTTATGTTTAGTTAATCAAAAGTACTTACTAAATATGGATGCATCTTGTTAATTAAGCTGACGCCATACATGTGGCGTGAGATTGTAATCTGACATTGAAACGCTAACTTTTGAAATTTCTTTAGACAAAATATACTTTCCAAACCATATTTACTGTACTTGGAAAATCATCTTTCCTGACTTTGACTCTAATTATGATCATAATATACAAAATTAACTTCAAGTTTAATTCAATGTAAGCCCACAGCATAATTAGAACAGTACATACACTCAAACAAAGGATGCCATTTTCCCATACACTGATATACAACTGGGCGTCTTCCCGCAACCAGCTAAGTCACCCCTTGTTGGTTGTTATAAAGAATGCAGGTTTAAAATGCTTCTGCAATAACTTTATGTTTCAGAGGCTACATCCAAATTTGATGTTTTACTGTCTGTGTTAGTGTTTGGCTAATATGTGTTTGAATAATTGCTGCTTTGGAAAATGTGTTAAACAACTAGAATTAAACTCTAGAAATTTTATATTTAATCAAATTATCACATTAAATTAATCTTAAACTTGTCCTTTGTTTTTCAGTTATGCAACATTTGCACTGTCATTGCAGTCAGCGGTAATTTTTTTTATACACATTACAGATGCACAAAGTAGAACTCCTATGTTTTGTTTCCAGTGTGTTCTCTGAACAAGCCTGACTAGGCTGGGCAGCATCCAGAGTGGATTTGCTGTGACACTGTCTCTTCTAGCCTCATGAAGGGAAGCTCGGCTCCCCTCAGAATGGCCTGGGAGCTTGTCAGTGGGCTGCCTGTCAGCATACAGCCAGGCTGGGAACGTTTGATGTACCACATGAGGATGAGAGGACAGATGGGAGGAAGGAAGAGATGGATGGAGGAGAGAGAAAAGGAGATAGGAACAGGTGAAAATAACACATGTACCAAGGGAGAGTAAATATGGGTATAAACCTTATGTGCTGTATTTTCTCCTTTAAACCCAGCACTATTTATGTGTGACAGATGTTGCATTCCAGCAACAGCAGTGCTAAATTGTTAGATAAATATCAGGAACCAGTGGACCATGACTTGTCTTTACAGTCAAGGCAAGCAGTCACAAGCTGAGTTGCTAATTAGATAAGTATTGACTTGAATCATCATTTACTGCACAGCCTCGAGGATAGAAAGGTAGGAATTGGAAATGATTTTCTACATTCAGTGCTTGCAAATCACTAAGTTAAGACATAAGTGTTACAGACAATCTTGCAAAGTTTGCTTAGGTCTTCTTCCCAGTCAGGCTTTGTGATAAAAATGCACAATAATCAGATCCCACAGAGTGCAAGAGAATTGTAAAACTTATCATATTTCACTATAATGACTGTACCCAAAGGAATGATAAAGGAATTTGTAATTATGCAGTGCTCGTCAGTGAAACTACAACAAGCTCTTACTTATTAATAATTACCAAGATTTAAAAATGAATTTTTGGAAATGGAGGAAAAGCTGTCTCTCTTTGCTGCTCTCGTCCTGACCCTTCTCAGAAAGGGTATTGCCGGCTTCAATTACATGAAAGCAAGACAAAATAATGGTCTCTTGGCACTTTAAAAATGCCTGCATTCTTACTGTCCTCATTAAATGTGCATAAACAGTGAAGCTCACACAGTTGTATTCCCATTATCACTTTATCACTTAAGGCACATAGAATATCACATTCACACCACGCTCAGAGACTCTTTATAATAGGTTTTGCTCGCTCCTCTCATTTATTCAGCATGCCTTCCATCTTAAAACATTAGTAAGCTAGTCATTGCAACAACAGCAAATTTTAAAGATGCAATTTGCTGAGACTGTATGTGAATGATGCTGTCACCAAGTTAAAGGATAACCTATTTTTGCCGCAGTCCAACACATAATCACATACCGCAAGCAGTGTAGGTGACTGGCCTCCGATCTCTGGTGCTTTGGGAGTACTCCAGCCACACTGAAAGCACTGCACCATTTGTTGCCCTAATTAAGAATTCATTTGCCACTAACGATGAGTTCTGACCTCCATTTCCTGCACCTTGGTCTCCCCCGCGGTGTAGTAAATCAGCCTAGAGTGATAGGCTTAAAACACACACACAGACAGAAAGACTGTTACACCCTGGCATGGGGCAGAAAGAGGACAAGCTAAAAAAAAAGAAGGGTGAAAGATAAAAGCCAGGAGGAGGAAGGATAGGGTATAAGATAAAAAAGGAGAAGAAAAGACACAAAGGGTAGGAGGTAGGAGATAAAGTAGCATGAAGAAAAAAGAAGAAATGAGCTGGCCACTCTCCAAAACCATGAACATAAAGATGCAGAGTAAGGCGGCCATTAATATGGAGCCTTGGGGAATGCCTCTGGTACTAGTAAACACATCCTACTGTCTGTCTGAGCGCTCTCATCTGTGGCACTGCATTGTATACACCATCGTTATCCTTGTGGGAAACAGGAAAACTGTGAATATTCCCCTGACATGACACTTGCACCTCAGCATTACCAAGATTTTGGAATGCTGATTCCTGCTATTACTATTCTTGTTGGTTTGCGCATCAATACATTTACTGGAGGTGCATTATATCATTTCCAACTATGATAATATTTTTCTTGTAACGATTAGTAAATCTGGACAGCTAAGTCAGTGAGGGGGTGGAGGTGAGAGGTTAGAGGAATAAATCAATAGCTGACATGTTAGAGAATACACTTTTCTTGTTAAGAGCAACTGCAGAGAAATGGCTAATACTCCGAAGCTACACTTAGGTCAATAGGTTTTTGGGCAATTTTTGTAATTTGGCTTTTTTTTGTTTGATTTTGCTTCTGTACACCACCACAATGAAATTGAAATCAAGCAAACAAGGTATGACTGAAGTGCAGACTTTCAGTCTTCAAGTGGTTTAATAAAGGAGTTGCATTAGCTGTTTAAGAACTGTTTAGGAATGCACTGGACAGCTCAACAACATCAAAAGGCCTGAAAGACCACAGAAGACAATGTGAATGATCACATTATTCCTCCCTTGTTTATGAAAATTCAAAAACAGCATTAAAAAACATAGGTGTGTCTTCGTGAATCCTACATTGAAGAGACAAAGAGACCCCTTTATATATGTAAAGATATTTAATAACAAGGTGCAAAACCTACAGTTACACTCAAGAAGATTCATTTTAATGGGAAGAGAAAAGTGCACAAAAAACAAATACAGATCGTGATCAAAAGCTTACCACACCACCTGTCAGCAACGGCAGTGGCAGTCTTATTTATGGGAATAAATAACACTGGTGTTTATTGATGATTTGACTGCTGATAGAAGCAGCAGGAGGTATTCTGAAATATACAGGGTATACTCACTGCTGAGATTCAGCAATCTGCAAAACAGATTGGATGTAGCTTCATGGTGCAAATAGATACAGACCTAAAGGACACTGCAAAAGTGCCTCAAGAGTTTCTCAAGGCAAAGAAATGGGATTTATGTCAATGGCCAAGTCGGTCAATTGATCTCAGCCAAATAGAGCGTGCTTTTCAGTTAATGAAGACAAAGCTGAGGGCAGAGAGACACAAAAATAAGCAGATACTGATGGTAGCTGTTATAAAGGCCTGGCAGAGCCCTTAAAGGGAAGAAATGTTCTTAGACTTTGGGTGGGAGTTGACTAAAAAAAGGATTTTTTATGCATCAATAACAATCCTGACCTTTACACTTACATTAGTTTTCTAGACTATTTTGAGCTCCTAAAAACAGGATAGTAAAACCTAAATAGCACATCATTTTGGTTCATTTTGTGAATTAAATCTAAACATTTACACTTCAATCACATATTAATGGTCTGATTTAAAATTCTCGGTGGAGGCAAAATACCAAACGAATGCACCTGTCTGTGTTTCAGACATCAAATCCAGAAAATGTTTGGACATTGTCCTTAGTAGTTCTCACTACCTGAAATACTATTTGATTTGCAGTCATAGTAGAGCATGCAAGAGGAGAGACAAATGATGCCTACTTGCTAGCTTTGAATTCAACTAACTATTTGACTTTTGAATTCATCTATGCTTCTCTGACATCTACACAAATGGACTGAGTTAGAGAGAGACAGATTTTGGGAGCAGACAGATAAAGGTTTAGTGCCCAACTGAGACAAATGAATGCAGCTTTGCTGGGGAAAGTCCTAAAGTTCAGGGCTTGAATTTTAATCATATCGGCTAGAGGGCTCTATAATTTATAATAGATATGTCTGAGAATATTATCAATCTTCTAACTTTTAACAAGAAAGTGAAAATGTGATTTTCTTGTAAAGTCATTACTCTAAGTAATTTCAAAGACTTAAAAAGTATTTTTATAAAGAATATTAGGGTAACAGATACATTATCTATTACTGTATGTATTATCCTTAGTAAAAATGCTACTCCGATCCACAGCATTGTTTTCCTCTACTCTTTAATTCAGCACCTTAATTGGCATCTATTAGGGACTCTGCTACTCTTATTGTTGCAGATCACCAAAAACAGACAGATTTATCTTCACCATAAGTACTTCCCACTGCCAGAACAATGTCAACTGATTTAAACTGCCACGGCTTTCCTGTCACCACAGGCAGGGCTAGGGCCACAACTGGATATGCTTGGCTGAATATGAGCAGGACAGATTGCTCATTCACGCAACACAACGACAAAGACAAATCCTTCAAAGTCCCTCACTTGCACATGCACATCCAAATGCACCAACTGGCACGCAAACAAGCACCCTTCACCACTAACGCACACACATAGTCTGCTCGGCATGATAGATGGGAAAAGACACAAAGGTCAGCAGTCAGCAGGGCTTCACTTAGACAGGACTCGGATTCTTTTACATCACCTTGACTTAGGAGATGGAGCTGACCCAAACCGATCTTTTCCACAGTCACTGCACTGTAATATACAGTACAGGTCAGCAACTGTATTAAAGGGCTAGAGCTCCAAATGGCTTCCTGTATTGCCAGTTATTGTTTAAGTTGCACTGTGCAGTCTACTGTCAAAGCCCAGATGTCTCTAATTTTCATTCCCCTCTTGCATTTGGAGAGGGGATCCCATGTGGCTGTGAATGGCACGTGTATTTATCTCATCCCTGTTTGCAGATCAACACTCCGGTATATGTCCCTGAAAGGTTATCCTCCAGGGGAAGTAATATACTGAACCACACACACACACACACACACACACACACACACACACACACACACACACACACACACATGAAAGCCCTCACAGAGACAGTGAGGTGACAGGTTGTCACACTCGTTGACCCTCAGTATTCGTGTGCTGTAACGTGACTAGAAGAAAATAATTTAAATAAAGGCATCAGCAGATATTTGAAAGCTACAGCTTACCAGAAATTTTCTGGGATTGCAAATGCTACTAGGATAATTTTAATATATCTCACTATTGACTGACATAAAGTATAAATAGAACCTGTTGCATTGTTTTCAAGCTTATCTACATTACCTTTGTTTCCTCAGACAACAATCGCATGTGCAGTACACTCCTAGAGTCTCATTAAAGCTCCTTTAATTGGCCTGACCTTGGTGTGTGGTATCAGGAGACGGGGTTTGGGAAAGTAAACATGACAATGAGAAAACACTGATGTCCTTAGTGTTGGAATTAAATAGGCTTAACAGATAAAATAAGAATAGTCTGTTGTTGACACATTCCTTCAAGCTTTAGGATTTGCCTGTCAGAGGATTCCAGCTCTGCATCAAAAAACGAGCATCACTTGGATTCAATGCATTTAACAATCAAAGTATTTTGTAATGCTACCTACAGCACTGAGCAAGGGAAGTAACAGACATCATCATCAATAGTATAAGCCCAAGCCCACCTATACGTATTTACCACAGTTCTTGGAGGAGGGCTAAAAAGAAGAGGAAATGTCAAAAAGTGCTTTGTTGCACATGTTGCATAATTACTAATTTGGGGTAAGTAGGCAACACCTTATTAACGTATCACCACTCTTAATGCTGCAAAAAAAAAACAGTGATGCAAAAAATAAACCCATAATCAAAGCTCAAATTTTAGAGACATTGTTTCAGTAAACATAAATTCCTTTTTTGATTAAATGGGCCAAGGCAGAATTTGTTCAAGTCAGTGTGGGCTGGAATCTGCATTGTCTTTTGTGTCATGCAACTCTCTACTGAACAAAAAACAAACATGATTGTCTTTTGAAAAGACGAACACGCTGGTGAGCACACTCACTGCGACATTGCTTTGGCTTGTTTTTGTTAGCTTATCCTTTATCCTGCTTATGGCAAGAGATGAGGTAGCATGACCATGCGCACGATCAACATGATTACCCACAACCACACAGGTGCCTCTCTCGAGATATCATTCGGTTTGGGACACATAGTGGGCACTGCGATAGGCTTGGCAGCCTGCAGCCTCAGGTTTGAAAGAAGGCTTAAAGTAACAGGATTAGAGGAGTTTACAATCTAAACAAGGGATGGTAAAGTGTATTACAATGTAAATGATCCAAGATCTTTTTTTGTCTGCAGTGGTGCCACCCCATGTCTCCTCAGACATCCTCAACTTGACATGTAACATGTTATGCAACATGGAAAGCATTTTCAGTGGACTCCATGACCACTGATTTCAGCATCATTCACAATAATCTGGTATCTGCAGTACATACAGATGACAATTAGCATGTCATAATTCCTCTGAATACATCTCATTTGCTGGAGTAATGCCAACGGACAACGGAGGCTTTCTTGTGCCGCAAGAATTCCCATCATTGTTGTATGCTGCTAAATGTCAACTTAAACACATCAGTTGGGAGCAAGTGTTCATAGAAGTGTTCTTTCCACAGCTGTGGATTAGCAAAAAAGGGAGCAGAGATCTTCTTGGCCATGACTGTCACTGTGGTGAGATAGACGGTGTAATTAGCGCTTAGTGCCAGCATCCAGGCCATATCCACTTTCTGGTGGTAGCCCAGTGGGGAGAGAGGAGGATACTTGCTAAAGGGCCAGAGGCTGACAGAGGAAAGGATGGGAGAGGCAGGAAAAACGGAGGGAGAAAGACAGAGTCCTAAAATAATGAGAAGCAGCTCTGTGCTTCTGAGTTTTTCTTTCTTTTTCTTTCTTTTTCCTCCCTTCTTCTTTCTCAGCATTGCATCGAGGCCATTGGCCTCCAGTATTGTGATGTCCCTTTTACTGGATGTAAGTGTCCGTTTTGTCTCTGTGGAAAGGCAGAGGGTACTGCCACTGAAAAACACGCATTGCAAAAGCATGCATTTTCTCATGTATTATGCATGTCCAGTCAGCATATTCATTCCAGATAATGGGAATGCAGCAAAAGCCTTCTCACAAGGAAGCAATGATTTGCATGTGTAGTCAGTGCAGTTTAAGAGATTATGTTGTGCACAGATACACAAAAGCTAAACATGAATGATTCTAATTCAGCTAAAGAATAACAGATTTTAAAAATATCTCTCTGACATGTCAGGGAACAAGTAGACAAGCATTTTCTGCACCATCAAAAGGATGAATTTGGGAAAATATGTGAAGCAGCAAGGATCAGTTCATTTAATATACTCAAACTATTTTACAACTTTGAAATGAATTAGAAACAAAGTAGCCTTTACCGACACATAAAGGTGCAGTGTTTAATGACCCTCTTGGTGGTTACTCTAGGACTGACATGATAATTCAGTACAATGGAAAGGTCAATGAGACCCTCCCCTTTTTCTGGGAAAACCATGAGAAGCAGTGAATATAGTGCATGCTGAATGCCCAAGAGATACAGTGAAAAACAATGCAGACAAAAGTGCATTAGAGATGTAGTTGACATGTACACAAACACATGTGCTTGCACCAAGTGTGCAAGATGTGGTCTAGTATGTGCAAAATAATGTATAGCTGTTCTTATGTGTATTGTTGTTGATGCAAAACTTACATTGTTATTAACCTGTAGATGTGCCCAGGGGTAGCTCTTAGCCCCCACATATCACCACAAGCCTTGGGTCTGGATTTACAATGTTAACCTCAGTCTGAGAGTTGGGCTTCCACTGGACAAGTAGCTCCTGATTTTGGCGATAACTTATAGCTTGTGGTGCTATTTGCTATAAGATTCATGACTGCCCTCTCAGCAGTACTTCAATATTTAAGACTGATGAAAATCTGTGATCAATAAGCAAATAGGAACTGAAAGGGCAGTCAGGATTTTAATTCATTGGTTTGCAAGCCTAGGATGATCTGTGGCATGATGGGATCTAGGTGTCCCATCAATCTTGGCTTAACACAACCCATCTTCCGTGTATCTGAACTCAAAAGCAGAGTGTGGAGAACAGTTAACACCCAATGAAAGTTGATTGCATCTCAGGCAGAACCTGTTTTATCATGCATCACAGTTAGTGCTAAACAAAAACACATAAAAACTCAAGACCTGCAAAGTTTTGAAATCATTAAGTATATTAAATAGATTAAAAAAATACCTATAGATCAACTGTTTTCAGCTTTTAATCAAGCGTTAAACATTTAAACCATTAAGCGATAAGAATAAAAACACTCCTTTGGCAAACCATTAAAGTATGATGTATTAGATCCTGGGGGTTAATGCGAGTATAAAATACAGAAAAAAAATTATATTTTCAATAAGATGTTTAGGAAATTACTTTATTAAAAGGAAATGTAAAGCACTCTGAGACTGAAACAACAAAGCATATCAAGGAAGGAGTCTTCCTGCACACCAAAGCTGAGTATTTAAATTGATCACTGTGCTGCTTGTCTAGTAAGGGGCTGATTGATTAAATCAACAAATCACAGCTGATGGAGGACTGCAGGAGTCACAGGTGATAAATCAGAACTGTTGAAGATTCATAACTAGACTAGAATTTAATTCCTATGGCTCAAAGTATGTCGGAGGTCTTGGGAAAATATATTAACTAAAATTAGGAGAAGAGGAAAAAATGAAAACTATAATTATATTATAATTTAAATTAAAGGTTAATAAGGTTAGAATATGTTTTAATGACTGTATAAATGTGTTTTTAAAAAATACTGTTATTAAATTATTGTTATTAAAAATAATGTTAATAAAGATAAAAAAAAAGCTATATTTACAACTTGTTTAGTTCGTAGAATGTTTATATTCCTCTACAAAGCAGTTGAAATACATCAGCAGCATATCTATCTAATAAATGTATACTATTACATTAGGATAACTTTGTTAGATAGCTTTTCTTTATCAGAAAGTTGACTGTCTACTTTCACTTACGGAATTGACATTCAGTTTTAAATCATACAGGATATTTTTTTTCTTATTATGCTATTAAATATTAAATTGAGAGCTTCTATGAAAACTACATTAGCAAAAAGATTTGTGTAAGATGGGACACTTATTCAGAATAATCAGACATTTTTGTAGTAATAGTATATTTTTAATATAGTTCTTTTTAAGAACAAAAGTCACAAAGATAAAGGACAATATAATATGGAAAAAAGACAATTAAATTAGATAAATTGAAATATAAGAAAGATTTTTATCTGCAGATACTGGTACTGACTGATAGATGTGAAGTCCCGTGAAATTCCTACAATCTGAGAGCCACAAATAAAATAGCACAGTCTCATTTTGTCCTCAACTTGAACCGAGGCATCACCGACTAACACTGATCAGCTGACCTAGTTGTTAATGTGGGGAGGAATCTAATCATGAAGACAGAAAAAAGAGGGGACTTCCTTCCAACTCCTAGTTTCAGACTTTATGAAACACATAAATCAGCAATCAGACCTACACGGATGGATACAAAACTATTTGCAGTAGTTAAATAATTACATGATGTAAAGCACATCATATGATTGTTTGTTTGTTTTTTCAAATTCTGCTCTGCCACAGTGTGCTTCCTAACTTTAAAATGGATTCAGTTTTGAAACGTTTAGCCTGCAATATCAGGATAAATAAATGCTGTTTAAAATGTTGATGTAATTCCATCCTGATGGTCAAAGTACATAAATAGAGTGAAATTGGGGCGATCGTGGCTCAAGTGTTGGCAGTTCGTCTTGTAATCGGACGGTTGATGGTTCGAGCCCCGTCTCCGACAGTCTTGGTCATTGTGTCCGTGGGCAAGACACTTCACTGTTTCACAGTTGCCTACTGGTGGTGGTCAGAGGGCCCGGTGGCGCCAGTGTCTGGCAGCCTTGCCTCTGTCAGTGCGCCCCAGGGCATCTGTGGCTACAACGTGGCTTGCCATCACCAGTGTGTGAATGGGTGGATGACTGAAGGTAGTGTAAAGTGCTTTGAGGTCCATAGGGACTAAGTAAAGCATTATACAAATACAGGTCATTTACCACTTTTAACACCAAATATCAAGATGACAAAAATCCTATTTATGTCACCATACATCAGTAAGTAGTTAGTAGAACGTGAAAGGTACTGTTGTGATTACACAGTCACAGAGCTGTAGTTCTTTTATCCACGTGTGTCAGATTACAAATTAAGTAAGGAATTTCTACATTTTGGACAAATTTGGACAGGTGCAAAAAAGGGGGGGCGTCTTACTATACATATAAATAAAAAACAATACTAACAAATAAAATGCCTAAAAGCACAATCTAAATGTGGACTCCAAAAACCAGAAGTTCTAGTCTAATTTACACATGGTAGGAAATTAACAGCAGCTACAACAAACAGTACAAGATCAAATCCCCCACCATGTGGCCATTGGTTAGAGCGGGAATTTGTGCTCTCTCTCAGCTCGTTATGGCTATAATTAATTAGTCGCTTCTGGAGATACTAGGAAATGCACTGAAATTAATCTTTCCTTCTCCCTTTCGCTCTTTCCTCAAGGATAAAGCACATTTCTCCCAGGTAATGTCTCACACTTGACCACAAAACATTAATAGGAGTGAGCTTAAGTTCACTTTAGTAGCCACAGGACAATTTTTGGATTACTTCTCAGTGACAAGTCTGCTATTATCACAGCTATCTAAAAGCTCAGGAACCCCTTTTTTACACAAAGAGAAAGCCCTCAGAATGACATTAAGTTCTTCACATCAAAGAAATAGAGTAAATGGTTTTCTGAGAGATTTTCTCTGTGGAAAAGGAGGAGAAGAGGCTGATAAAGTATGACAGAACTGCATCGCTGACACTGAGATTGCGATATCGACATAATAAAGTACAAAGAGCCTCCTCGTGCTCACTGTGCTTCTCTTTTCTGTCTTTCCTTTGACTTCTGACTCCTTCATTTGTGTTCCACTCCCTCCGTCTCCTTTAAGACCTGATTTAGCACCTCCTAGGAGGCTTGAAAAAAATCTAAAAGTACACTAATTTATCCCAGCGAAGAGTTTTCAAACTTAGCTCATCCATTGTGAACTGACACTTTTCCAAGGACAGAAACGAAAGATTGAGATAGATGGTTTATTTTAAAAGAAATAAACAATTTAATTGCCAAAAGGGAGTAAAGCCAATAAATGCTGGTGACTCATATAGTTCAGACGAAGAACAGAGGAAGGACAAGCAGGTGATAAATACAGTAGGATACTACTGCAGTGCCCTGAAAAGCTTTTTTATGCACTTTTACTCATTTCTGCAGAGCTCCAAAGGCTATGAAAACAATAGACTGGCCCAGTGGAGCTATAACAAATGCAAACTCACATCAAAATCAGGCTTTACCTATTGTGCAACTTGCTGCAAAGTCATAAATTAAGAAAAAGGAAAGCATTTTGTTTGCTGTGATATATTTGAATAGACCCAAAGAAGCCTAATGTTGTACAGTACATTGTTATTTTGTTAGTTACAGCTTGCTGGTAGTGTTGGACCTTCCTTGGCCTTTGGAACTGTCTTAATTCTTTGTGCATTATATTCAGTAAAGTGCTAGAAACATTGCTCTGAGATCTTGGTCCATATTGACACGTGATAGCATCGCACTGTTGCTGCAAATTGGTCAGATGCATATCCATTATACAAATTTTCTATCCCTCCAAAGGTGCTCTATTGGAATGGGAGTTATCGACTGTGGAGGCCAGTTGAGTACAGTGAACTCACTGACATGTTTAAGAAAACAGATGATGTTTGAGGTGATCTGACCTTTGTGACATGACAGTTATCAAGCATGTAATGGGTGGTCATAAATGGATGGACATGGTCAGCGACAGTTTAAATGATGGTACTAAGCGATACAAACATTAAAATATCGCCCACACATTACACCACCATCAGCAGCCTTGACCACTGATATAAGGCAGAATCGATTGATGCTTTCATGTTGCGCTAGTCAAATTCTGAAACAACGATTCTAATGTTGCAGCAGAAAGTGAAACACACATGACAATGATTCTTCTGTCTCCTTTTTTTCAGTTTTGGTGAGCCAAACTGTATCCTCAGTTTACTGTTCTTATCTGACTGGTGTGGTCTTCTGCTGCTGCACAGTTCACTGCATTGTGCATTCAGTGATGCTCTTCTGCATGTTTTAATCGTGCTTATTAGAGTTATTGTTGCCTTCAGTTTTTCTTTAACCTCTAGCATCCACCAAACATTTCTGGATATTTCAGTTTTTTGGACCCATCTCTATCTATGATTAGATATTTATCCTAAAAAGCAATTGAACAATTATACCTAATAGGTTGGCTGCTGGAGTATATGCTGGATGTGTTTTCAAAAATGAAACATGTCCAGCATAGAGTGGTTATTTGGAACAAGCATAAACAGCAGTTAAGTTTGTGCCATTTGTAGTTGCTGATAGAGGGAAATTCAGTTGGTGGTTTTCTAATCAACAACATATCAAACTATGAATTAGATCCTTGTCCTAATTTTAAGAATAGATTACAAGTATATATGTTTAAAGTGTAGCATTTTTCATTAAACCCTAAATACTTCATGGATGCATGTAACATATTAAATATGTCCAATAAACAACAGGATTTGATATTGATGTGCCACTAAATTAGTGACTGGTTATTACTGTTGTCTCATACAGAAAGGTGAAAGGTACTGCTAATGAGCTTCCCACTCTCACACCAGGAGGCATCCGTGGAATGATCAAAGCTCTCAAACTCATGCACACCATGAAAGGATTGACACAGGAGCACGTGCAGAGTAGACAAGAAAATGAGTCAGTGAAAAGGAAGCAAATTAGAGTGTTGCAGACCACCTTAAAGCACCTGGGGTGAATCAATGCTAGGATTAATGCCATGTTCACGTCATATCGATTAAGTCATAATTACAAACAGTAGAGTGAAAGAATTATTCACTTCTGTCTCTGACTTGTTGCTCTGAGTCAGATGTTTCAGTCATTTCTGACACCGACAATTACAGAAAAGAACTAAAGACATGTCAAGAAACTGTCGGGAGACTGGCTGCAAATTTACCACAGCTGGCAGTTACATTAAATAAAATTGTTAATCTACAGCGATACATTCAGCAAATGCAATGGGACATGGTATGTTTGGGTAGCTATACAATATGTTAAGTTTCTCTGCATTTCATAGATTACAGTCTAATGTCAAAGGAGCTTTGCTGATTTATTTAGGTCATGAGACTTTCTCATTGCTGGCTCTAATTTTTACAGCTACAGGCATTACCTCCTGTCACACTTTGTTTGTTGTTTTTACCACCCATGAAACACTTACAGAAGCAAATGGGGTAAGGTTGAATCTTCATTAGCACTGGTCTGAGGATAATTAATCACACAGGTGTTTTTAAATGTTACTCTTTTTTTTGGTGTGGCATATCTAAATATGGATTTGGTTTGATGATTTGTGCAGCTCATAAAGTACAGGCCATGTCGCGCCCGGATATATAAAGACAGGTTGCTCTGCTGATATCGGCCTTTTTCAGAGGTTAGAGCATGACAGGACCTGGAAGACTCTCTGCACCCTGGCGATGACATGAAATATTTGCGGTGACACTCTCTTGAGGGGGGGTGGAGCATTCCATAAAAAATTCTGCTGACACAAGCAGATGTCAACTTGTATTACGTAGCAGACATCAGCAGCTTCATTTTCCATCGGATAGTATTCCTGTGTCACCTGTTTTTTTGTTCTACTTAATTCTTCATTTTTCCTTCCTCCTTTCATCCAAAGGAAAAAAGTGGGACCCTCATCTGAGAGTTTCAGATTTAGTTAAAAATAAAGATATTTTCCATAGCTAAGCTTGTCATTTCATTCTTTCTTTTTTGACAAAAGTTTTCTCAAGTTTTCTCACTTTTAACACTGTACGAAGATACACATTCCTCCAATTTATAACAACAGGAGTGAATATGAGCTATCTAAAATTTCCAGTGCAATCATATTATAGTGCATGATATAACTCTTGAGTTAGCAAATGATTATTATTAGTTTTCTGTTGCCATTAGCCTTTTATACATATGTAGAAAGAGCTTGAAAAAACTATTAAGAGCTTTTTAAAATTACAATGAAAAGTAATAGAATTATAGCAAATGTTGACAAAATACTTTTTTACTTGATCAGCTTATATTTATGGAAAATAATTATGGACTATTGTAGGCTAAATCTTTCTGCCATACATGACATAATTCAGTGTTTTCTCATAATAAAGGCTGGAAAGTAGGAAATAAGCTCCCTTGTGTTATGCTCTCTTTTGTCACCCACTATAACCGCAGAGATCCTCGTAGGCTAAAGTAGTCCTTTATGTGCCTTACAGTTTGCGTAGTTAGTTGAGTTAGTTAGTTAGTTGAGTGTTATTAGCGCTACATTAGTTAACTCAAACTGCACTACGTTAAAAGCATGATTTTCTATCTGGTGCTCAGTTTTGCACAGCAATACTTAAGTGCACTGAATTTAGTGATCATTACAGTTAAAATTATGTCACTATTTCAGTTAAATTATCTATACAGCAGTGGACAGAAATGAAAAACATTAAGTTTGACTTCTTCATTTTGAACACTTCCTACAGTCTGCTGAATTCCCTTGTTGTAGACTGCTCCATCAAGGGATCTTTTAAGGAGTAATGATATGGACATTACTTTTATTTTTATTCCAACAATGGTCAGCGGATAAGAGCGTAATGGTAAAGTCTCATAGTACGCTAGCCTCCATTTCTACCTCCACATGTTTGTAACGTAGAATCCCTTTGTGTTTATACCTAAAGAATAAAAAGTAAGATTACATATATATCCTCATTATAATGGGAATTTGTGTCAGTGTGTGGGACTATAGCCTGTAGATTGTTTGTACTTTTAAATAAATAACTGTCATGTTTTGGATAAACATGACAGTTATTTACCAAGTAGTATAAAAAGTGCTTTTCTAGGAAGCATTTAAATAAAATAATGCATTACTAAAAATTAAAAGCGATGTGTAATCTACTTTACTTTTTCTAAATAATGACTCTAATCTTGCCAGTTGAACTCTTTACCTACAGTGAAGACAGCCACAAGACAGCTTCTAGATTTTGCTTCTGTGCTTCTGCAGTTGAATGAACAAAGTGTATATGATGCCTGAAAACTGATCATAAATGGAACATAAGAGCACAACTACTCATGTGCATACAGCATGTTTCCCTTTAGTAATAAAGCCTCAATATTCAATTCATTATGAATAGTTGACAAATTGAAGTGTGCTCCTGGATGAAGACAGAAAGCCTTTAAAAATGTGGTGCTACCTGCTGTGAATATGAGAGTATTTGAAAATGTAAAACACAAACACTTGACTCATTTAAATATTGCTAGTAAATAATGCATCATTTTCTATTTATTTTTCAGTATCTCCCTTTTGTTTTCTTGGTTATTTATATTAAAAAAATCAAAAAGCAGTGATATAAACATTTTCTCCCCTTGAGGCAATAAACTGTCAGAATGATCTATTTTTATGAGTAAAATCCATGAATCAATAATTCAACGATATTCATAATCTTTTCAGACTAACATAACCTTCCTTTAACATCTTATTTACTTCGATAATTAAAATGATCCTCACATCATTTACTATTAAACGAGTTTACACTAACATGGTTATGTAAATAGAATATTCGTATTAGTATGCCGTCATTGATTTTGCACTTTGACTCCAACCCTATTTTATAAAGTACAGGAAGACATTCTGCTCTTCGGCGACTGTTGCTGTCTGAGGAGGTTCAGACAGGCGGCATTTTTAGATTTTGTTTGATCATTTTTTTGGTTGCAGGGTCAGGAAGTGTTACAGCTTTCCTTCTTTGCGCCAAAATCCCATTGTAATCATCCCGTTTGTATTGCATTGATGACTGAGAGGGGAATTACTTGGAATTTGAAAGTGATCGCTGTGTTCAACGTGCATGAATGTGTACAGTTGATCCAGACATGCACACATACATGCGGCAATATGGAAATAAGGGTTTTAAATGTAAGGCGGTGCTCATACTCCCAGCAGGAGCAGCAAGCTTCCAGCTTTGTCCTCTCTCAACACACATCATTAATAACCTCAGAAGAGGAGAGAACAGCCATTACCCCTTTTGATTTATTGCTTGCTCTCGGTACTTAAGAGCGGATCCAGGGGTTCACAACACAGGCCCGACCAGCAGTGAGTAAACCAAAGTCCCCATAGTGCAAAGTCAAGGTTTGTTTTCAGAGAGGTCATCTCATTCTGGATCAGGAGATGGACAGGGACACAAACAGAAAGTGGAGGGGGGGGAGTGGAGGGGTGCAGCATGACATAACAACCGGCTGTTTTACTTTCGGCTCCTTAAAGGTGTTTGCCCCTCCCTCCCTACTGCTTCTGTCTCTTTTGGTTCTATTTCTAGAGCACTATGCCTGTGGATGGATCAATATATACCCCAAGCAAAATAAAAGTACTAAGCATCTGCGCCTACCAGTGCAGTACAGAGGGTGGGTGAAAGGTGTGCAAAGTCCAATCCATAGTGTACTGGGACATATTGTTTCAAACTGTTGATGTTTCCAAGTTTGGGAGAGTGAATCAAGCAGGTGTTTTAATGGTAAATATACAGAAGAGTAAGGGTGATATGTAAGTGAGAGGCTTCCTGAGGAAGAAATAAAGATAACGGAGAGGTTTCTTTTTTGACACCGAGCAGTCACAATGCAATCTGAACAGCCGCACTGACTCAGACTCAGGCTCGACATGCACACGGAGGCGAGAGTAGAGGATATCTGTCATGTTCTCACTGAGAACCTAGATAGCCTGTCAGCTATCCTCCTCATATAGGTTTCTGAAGCTTAGATTCAAAAACAGAGGGAGCAAGTGAGACGGACAGATATACAGAGAGATGGAAACAGAGACACGAAAGCAAAGGCAGGCACCGAAGGGTATGAGCAGAACAAAAAAGGGAAGAAAATCATTTTTTAAAAGTTCTGAGTCATAGAAGAATGTGTAGATAAAGTTAATAAATGTTCAAGCATCAGCACAAGTGCAAAGTTACAGTAGAAGTTTTTGTTGAAGCAGCACATTCTCATTAGATTGGCTAGGAAGAAAAGATAACCCCTGATCACATCAGGCTTTGGTGGTTCTGGTAGAATTTAGAGCTGAACAGAATATCAGATTGAATGCTCTTATCAAATCATATCATTTATTCACACATTAATCTGGAAGTTTGCATTAAAAACTGACTTACAATATTATATTCGTGACTAGAGTCCATCCAATCAGGCTTGGGGAGCCAGTTTTTAATCTTCCACAGTTTTATATTTTTTAAGTCGGATTTCTCGGATGAGCAAAAATGTGTTTCATTACGCTGGCTCGTTCAGGGAAAACACCTGCAAACCAGAAACCATTTAAATTATTACTCAAACATGATCTACAGTAAAGTTTAGCAATTTTGCTGGCATATAATTAGGCATGCTGTAAATAGAAGCCATCCATCTCTTTTAAGCTGCTGACATGAGATGTAGCTGCAAAACAACATAAAAGACTACTGATTTCCAACCACTGCAAATCCCTGCTATGATATGTTAATATTATTTGATATAATATTTAATAACTTTATTATAAATCTATCTGCAAAGCTGTTTTTATTAAATTTATTCTCTTTTGATGAATCTTTGGTTTTACTTTTAAACTGCCGATTAGTTTATGATACAACCTCAGAGGATTTGGGATTTATTGTTAATTTTTTTGAAAAGGTAGGTTGATCAAAATATAACACCTCCAACAAATAAACAAAAATATAAATAGTCTATTAGTAATAATGTGTGTTAACTCCACATTTATCTTTTCACCACTCTGCCAAGCGTTGCAAGACCAAAGCCAGGTAGATCATGATGGACCTCTCCCATCCCAACAATGGTCTCTTCCCTCTGTTGAGGTCTGGGAAGCACTTCTGCTCCCTTAAGGCCAAAACAGAGAGAATGAGGAGGAGCTTCTTCTCTCAGGCTATTTGGGCCCTGAACCAGGGTTAGTCTGGGCTGTCATTCATCACGTCACCACACACACACTGTTTATTTATGTTTATTCTATTTACTCTTTATTTTCACACTTTTTATAATTTATTTCTTAATTGTTTCTATGCACATTCTCCTTTTTTATCTTATAATTTACCTTTAATTCTTAGTTGAGTCTTTACTTCTTACGTTAAATTCTTACATCTGTTAGACTTTTTTTAACAGTAATTTTTTTTCTTTTTTACTGTAAACTTCTAAAATGAAAAATTTGTAAATTTCTCTACTGGACTTTAATGGACGGGCATTGCACAGCAAAAAGCATTTAACTACATGCCGTACTTTGTATGATTGTGTGTGTGATGAATAAAATTTGAATTTGAATTTGTCTTCTGGGAAAAAGTGGGGTACTTGTGGGCCACGGAACACGACTCTTAAAAAATGGCAATATAAGGTCTGTGTTTAGATTTCACCCTGTTTGGTAAGCCATTCACATTTAAGTGATCCAATTAAAAGTGATATATTATTTTTAAATGAGCCATGAAGCGCTCCCTTGCTCACATATTCCACTTCAGTTATGAATTTTTTATATTGTAGAAGAAAAAGATAAATACATAAAAACATTTGTGTGCCACTGTTAGCTTACGAAAGGAAAAGAACATTATATTTAAAATAGCTATGATACTATGATATATATACTTTTTTTTTTATCCTTAATAGCAGGCTTAATTTTAAAAAACAGCGGGAAACCTCCAAAAACATTTGTAATCCTTGACGTGGTTGCTAAATACTTCCCAATTAAAGGATTATTCTTCCATATGAAAACATGCTTCTCATATCACACCAGTGTAAAGTGAAAAAAAAAAAAAGATTCTACGTCAGCGTTTTTGTCACATCATACTTTACTACAAAGTTTGCAGAAATGTCAGCTTTTCTCATTGCTGTGACATTCAGTTTTATAGCCACACTGCAGAAATAGACTTCATTCAGTATTTTATCTACAGGGACTCAAGAATAGATGGGTATGTGAGATAAGTAAAAGGAATTAAGACCTTAGCTTTATGTCAATCACAAATCATAATTACTGACTAAAGGCTCAGAATGTATTGAAGTAATTGCATGTTATGTGTTTTTATTAAGCTAAGCTTTAATTGCATATATTTCTTAGCATACCTGCTACTTGAAAGCTACAAAATATTTTTACTGAAAAGCTTCCAGAAAAAAAGAAAACATGTTAGAAAATCTTAAGCCAAGAATTTCCTGTAAAACTGAAGGTTTTCCCCTAAATGACAGGGCACTGTTGCAGAAAACCACAATTACCACATAATTGGCGACTGATATATTAGCATGTACGGTGTGGCAGGTTTTAAGCATCATTATCCCTCTTTATAGATCCACAGCTTACTTTATGGGTCTTGTTGGCAGAATGCTTTCTATGAGGGTGATTTTTCAAAGGTCTTATCAATATCCAACGGCAGCTTAAGCTCCGGGGGCAGTGTGGTGAGTGATGAGTGCAGCACTGTCATCATGCAGGGAAAATCCAAAGGAAAAAGAGCCCCGGCGCCTACTCCTGCATTGCATATATGATTACAGATATGCAGTGGGAAGAAAGAGGTTATATTAAATGATATTTGATGGCAACAATAGGAATTCTCAGCCTCTAAGGTAACCTAACAGGAGCATAAATACTGCAATTTGTAGCCTGATATATTTTCATGGACGACAAGTGCATATGAGGTTGAAGGAGTCAAGGTTCCCCAGAGGGGGCTGGGGGTGCTGGATAGTAATGTGGAAACGGGCGTAATTAATCTCCAGATGAGTGAGGGGGCGCTGGACAGCCAAGTGTCTATATCATGCTTCTGTATACCAGGGTGTTTCTTGATGGCCCCCACACCTTCCTCACTCCAGGCCCCTGGGGCCATCCTTCATTCTTATTTATGAGCTTCCACATGGCCACTCAGCTCTGCTGTACCACCTTTGCATCGATCTCTCAAGGTCGACAAGGAGCTAAGCTGCTTCTGGTGAGCTGTATACACAAACAGCTATAAGAGAAGGGATTTGTGCATGTGTGGAGAGACTGGGAGCATTTCTGCTTGTCCTGCTTAGAAGGGGGTATACCATTGGGCATCCCAGATGATCTGATGCAGAACCATAGTGGGCCTGGGTTTTCTTACTGGAAACACTGGCACACTTTGCTAAACTGTAAGGAGACTTCTTTGGAGTGTTGTCCAAGAGAGGCAACACAGTTAATAAACCCATTAAAACAATGTGCTCCTCCTCTATGGAAGGTGACACAGGGGTAATGTCCAAATTAGATGATCCTCTGAAAGTTAATTATGCTGTTGGTACACTGAATATCACAAACTCCAGTGCATTATAACTCCAGATGCCAGATTTGATATTTAAATGGGTGGGTGCAATTAAGTCTGGTGACATCCTTAAATGAGAGGGTGGTGGAATGTTTATGACAGAAAATTAGTGAGGGAAAAGCCCGACAGCCTTTGCCTATTCCCACTCATGCCATTCTAAATCTTCCAACTCTATTTTCCATATGTCAGAACTGCAGCCTCAAGGTTGTTATAGCCCTTTGTAGCTCAAATGACTAATATTACAAAACTTGGTGCTTCTGAGCACTTACCACACATGCCCGCCTGGTACATTGTGACTTAGGCAGCAAAGTTTTCAGTTGAGCTGTGAGCAAAAGTCTGCAGAGTCATCCCGGCTCTAATAGAACTTTGTGGCCTTTGTGCATAAGTGAGCTGCTCATGTCAGAGGTTAGCAGGGAGAGCAGCAGGATACAAACTGGGGGACAATGTCATGATGTATTCAGCTTCGAGCTTCGGGTAAGGGACTTCCTCCGCTCCCCTGAGGGTTGGACAGGCACTGGGTGGGTGAATGACACAGAGCTCATAAATCCCCTGTAGTCTAAGGCGCTTCATTTCACCATCTTACTCATGTTGCTCTGGAGCATCTCCTATGACTGTCAATCTGTGAGTCAACCTGACGATGTCTCCAGCTTTGACGTTCATAAAGAAACATTATTATCTCTTTATTTCTTATACAGTCTTGATTTTAGATGGCTAAAGGTAGAGCTGCAGTAACAGTGTCTTACATAAGGATTGTTGTGAATGAAGAGATGATGACAAAACAGGATAAATACTTCATTTGCAAGGAATCTCAGTAGCATATATGCCTGACTTTCCTCACTATACACTTACATGTTCTTAGTATCCTGTAGGATTCCTGTTCCTTTACTGTAGCCATTTCCTGTTTTTCCCCATATTGCCCGCCTCTTTGATTTGTGATGCTTCTCAGCTGCTGTTGATATTTCAATAGAAACATATAAATTTGGCGATTACTCTTCGAGCTTATATAAACATGCCTGTGTGGAACTGAATTATATTGTGTTGTATAGACACTGCACAGCTACTTGTTTATCAATGCCCTCCAATGCTATTCCCTCCTGGTTTGAGCAGCTGTAAAGCATGCTGTTTTTCGTATGTATGTGATTTTTGCTAAATATTCCTAGTGTGTGTTTAGACCCAGAAGCACAGACCTTTAGCTAAGCTTTCATCATGGCACTGTATGGGTTATTTAGAAAAGCTCAATAGGATGCATGCCAACCATACCAACAACAGAATTCAGAAAATGGAAGCTTGTAATTGCCATCCACATTTTCAAATGTTCATGATCTACTCTACATTTTCCCTCGAACATCCACGTCTGTTCCCTGATACAAAAACATGACATGTCATGAAGGCTTTTAAAAATGTTTGTGCTGCTCTGAAATTGTTGTCATACTGAGCCTAATTAAATGCAGCTAATTTAAGTGATTTCATAGAATTGCCTCTCTGTCCTAGTTCTCAATATATGAGGTAGAAAAAAACAGAAAATAGTACCGAAAAAGAAATACAAACAAACAAACGTGAGTTAAATCGTCCAGTCCTTTTGCCAGGCGCTACCGTGCCAATGGGGTATTGCTAATGATGATGCTATTGCTTTAACTCCATTTGCAATGGGGAAACTATCTATCAGGCACACAAGCACAAATACCATTAGGGTATGACTTATGAGAAACAACCATAAAAACCAAAACTGCATGGAATAGCTCTGACAAGGGAGGGATGTGAATTAAAAAGCGCGTATGCCATTTCACATTTTTTGTGCCTCATTGTGGGAACTGTATCACTGAACACTGTAAACTCCCCATCTTCAACTGTGGTGACATAAAGTAAAATATATTTATAAAACTAACTAGATGGAGAGAGGTATGAGGTTGGTAAATGTAAAAACATTGTTTTATCCTAAACTCAGTTTTATCCTATGTAACTGAAAATCATGATCTATTGGATTTAGATCATGTGACTGGCTTGTGATATGTTTTGCGTTATTATTCATTTGCACTACAAAGCACCAGCTAATCTGTTTTGCAGCATGTGGTTGAATCTGAGCAGAGCGTATGGTGCTGTGCACTTCCGAATTCACCCTGCTACGTCTATCAGCAGTCACATAATCTGAACCCAGTTCCACTGGCAGCCATATTGCCTCCACTGTGTTTGACAGACAATGTGGTATGCTTCAGCTCATGATCTGTTTCTTTCCTTCTCCACACTTTTCTTTCTACTTTTTCTCTTTGTACCGATGGGAGTTAATCTTGGTTTCATCTGTCCAAATTTGTTTTTGTTTTAATTCTTGTAGAACTGTGAAAGCTCTTTCAGGCAGTCTTGATCTTTAGTGTAACCAGGGGTTTGCAGCTCTGCATTTACATTAATGAAAGCGTTCTTTAATTGATGATGTATGATGTATACTTTATTGATCCCCCGTGGGGAAATTACTTTTGTTTTTTCTGCATTTGACCCATTCACTCAGTGAAGCAGTGGGCAGCCCAGCAGGCGCACCGGGAAGCAGTGTGTAGGGACGGTACCTTGCTACCTCAGATTAGCCGTTCAGTGGATTCGAACCCCCGACCTTCCGATCATGGGGCAACTACTCTACCTACTGAGCTATTCCTGCCCATAATTGTAGACATTGTCAATGATACACCTAGCTCCTTAATGTCAAGGCTCAGTGAGGGTGAGCCGTGAGGAGAGGTAAAGGAGGATCCAATCGCAGGCATTTTAGTAGGTGAAGTGGTGATTTATTTAATAAGGGAAAATAACAAAACAGTGACAGGACAAAAGACTAACTAAACTGGGTAAAGCTAAACTATAAATACAAGCACGAACACGGAGCATTAGGAGGGAGGGACAGGTGGATGACGAGCGGCAACAGGGAGCACACGGGTAAACAGCGCAGTGACATGGGGAAGTAACACAGGTTGAAACGCAGACGAACCAGCACTGACTAAGAGACAAGACACAACTTAAATACACTCAGAAGTCAACGAGGGGATTACAGGCAGGTGGGAAACACAGCTGGGGCTAATAACACTGACGAGACCTGGGGAGATGCCACAAACACTGAACACATTCACATAAGACACTGACTATCAAAATAAAACAGGAAACAGGAACACATGGCACAGAAACACACCCACACAAACCTCCAAACCACAGTGAACATAATTAACACCCATACAAATCTCCCAAAACCAGAATCATAATAACCCCAACGATCCCACGGCACTCCAAAATGCAAAATAAAAGAAAACATAACAAAAACTCAAAGGCTGGGTCGGAACGACCCAGGACCGTGACAAATAAAAATGTTCTTGATTTT
>VUQR01033662.1:0-11043 GCA_015108515.1 Hemichromis elongatus
CGCTTGTGTTTAAAAGGTTCCCTCATGTAATGATCTACCTGAAAAAAGGTTGAATCATTTTGCAGTTTTCTTTCCTTTATCTGTGTATGCTGGCCCTTATTAAAAATCTTTTTGTGTGTTGGCAACGGCAAAGTGACTGTTGACTTGGATGTATACCATTGCTATTAACCGCAAACAGTGTAAATGAGGGCTGGGAGAAATCTTCTTCTGACACCAGCAGGTATGATGTACTGTACAAAAAGGGGAAGATTACTATTGTTTAGCAAGACATAAAACACAACCTTTTTTGGTTTAGTTTGAGCATATTTATATTTTTCAGGGATGCTATCACTGAGCTACTAAAAGACCAAATGAGTCAAGAGTTATAGTTAATCCACACACACACACACACACACACACACACACATTTTTACTGATATAAAATGAAAGCCCCAGACACAGACCCAGGTGCTACAAATGTCTCATTAAGGAAGGCTAGTGGTGACCACGAGCCAGCATGCATAACAGGCCGTATAAGCAGCTAAATGACTTTCATTCAAATATCATCCAGCTGATTATTTACACCTGTGCTTGTAGCGCCGTAATGCGCCATCAGGCTGTGAAAAATCCAGACCTATGTCAAATGTGTGCGGTACGGTGACCAGGTGTCCCACTTGGTGTTTTATCCTTTGTCCCGGGTCCCAGACACCGAGGCAATGACCCACATTTTCATTGGCTCCAGTAAATAAGAGGCAGCATGTGAGACACATGACACATTGATGCAAACAAAGGTGAGCAGGACAGAAGCTATAACGGTAGCTGATAGCTTTAAATATTATTGAGATAAAAAAAAAGATGGTAAAGTGTGCATAAAAACTATAGAATAAATTTTCATTTTACTTTCATTTATACTTTTTGTATTCAATTATTGTCTGATCTTCTTTAGATTTTGTGTTTTCAGTGTCCAAGTGTGTATTTGTTTTTGTTCTCTTATGTGTCATTGTGAGTGACACGCTTATTAAGAACAAGTGTCATTTTGTGCCCTGTAGGCATTATTGTGTATCTACATGTCTTCTGCTGTTAATAGTGCCTTTACCTCTGCAGTCTGTTTTATGGGTGACTTTGGCAGGAGCGACAGTGGCTATGACAGTAAATTCAGTGTGATCACAGCTTTGTAACTGAAGTAACTGGTATGTTTGGCAGTTGGATATAATTTCAAATGAGCCATAATATCTTGCCTTTCTTTTTAGACAACGTTGGGCTCATTGACGATCTGCCACACTGTGTAAAGACAAGATGACACTAGTTAAATATAAGTAAGTCATACTTTCAGCGATAAAACTGTGAGATTATGATGATGGGGGATCGTGCACCCAGTGTCTCTTCAGATTTTGCAAGTTAGCAGTATTATTCCTGCTCATTTCAGGTCTGTTTGTTCAGAATATCTTTGCTTTTACATCTTACACTCGACAAGATCTTTTGGATATAGAATTATATGACTTTGACTGTTTTATCAGCAACCTTCGACTTGTCACTGAAATAAAACGAACACCCAACGCTTCACAGGCTGCTCAGCCGACCGGAAGTGCTCAAAGACGACGCAGTGACTGCCAGGGGTGTAATTTCCAGGGGGGTTAGGGGGGTTATGACCCCCCAATAATCAGACCCAACCAATATAACCCCCCCCCCCCAAAAAAAGTGAATTATCTTGTATAAATAGGCTGTTAATTTTCTTTACTCATTTCAGTTATTACCAGCAAAATAGTTGCATGTTTAATCATCTGGGAATTTACCCAGATTTATTATATATACAGACACGAGCATGCATTCCCTATCTCGCGTATACACACATCCCAACACTGAGACACAGAAAAGGACACTGTACACATACTCACACTCCCCATACACACTTTGGAGCCATGGATGGAATACTTAAAATCCCTTTTTGAACACCTGCACAACAAGGAAGTGGCGAAAAATGAACCAGGTCTAGGCACCGACATCTCCAGAAAGGCATTCAGGAGATGGTCCCCTTTATTCTGCGGTGGAGTCAAGCAGACTGTCCTGGCCACCGCAGCAGCAGAGCAGCCCACCAGCTTAGACCCCAACCAGACGGACCGTTCCTCCTCCTGGCCTCCTTTAATTTTCCTCCCCAATCAATGTTTTTGATTTATGATGGACAACTTACCAAAAGAAAAGCCAATTCAGGAAATGGAAACTCCTTCTCAAGACTGTAATGTAGAGACACACATACACACACACACACACAGACCATGCAATTTTTATCTCTTCACTACCAATTCTCATTTCTCTCTCAAGGTCCCAGGGTTTTCCTCTAATCTTCCATGGAGTAGCAGGCACTGATGAGTGCAACATCAACAGCAACTCTGTTTACAACATGTCAGGGTTGGAGCCATGGATGGAATAGTTAAATTCCATTTTTGCACACCTGCACAACAAGGAAGTGGCGAAAAATGAACCAGGAGAAATCTGGATCATTTCCTTATACAGAAAAAAGTGTGCTAGTATAATCATTTCTAATCAGCCACTCATCATGAATAAATTACGAGCCCAACTGAATCAAGTCACAGAAGATCTTTGAAATCTAGAACATACAAAAGCTGTTCTACTTGCATGATAAAGTATATGCTATGAAGTATTTCAGTGGAACCACTCAAGATGTACACTGAATTTTAAATATTTCATTGTTTTTTGTTTTTTTATTTAGCTGCAGGAAAGGGAACATCTACACAGTACTTGAGTTTAATTAATTAATCCTGAAAAAAAAAAACAGAAAATTTTAATTTACTGAAAGAGAAAAAGATCACAAATTGTTTTATAGAAATACTAATCAGTTTAAATAGCCACAAGCTGGTTACCAACGTGTGGCAATAAAAAAACCACCACATGTCAATGAAGTGGTTGTTTGACAATATCTAAGCTGTAGTAGAGATTTTACCTGCTTTTTCTCTTTGACACAAGCCTGAAAAACATCATATGGACCTAAACATTGACGTACGGCTGTTTTGGGGAATTTAAATTATTAAATTAGAGCCAAATAGCTTACTGCATTAACGCATACATTCAAACATGCATGCTTGCATGCAAGTGCTAAAACCATGGTTAAAATCAGAGGACACATGAGCGGGATAACAAAAACATGTAAAGAATGTTTATAAAACTGAAGAAGCTAGAACTTAAAAAGAGTTTTGTAATTTTTTTTTTATGTAGGCAAAAGATTGGGGAAGAGTTAAAAGGCCCTGATCAGATGATCAAAGGGAGCAGCTGCTGAATAGGTTCCCAGCTATTCTCATATAAGCAGGAGTCACGGGGAGCATGTGCAATGCAACTCTTGCATTTACATATTTTACAAATGTGCATTTATCTTTCTGTATGTGGCCACTATAGAGAAATTTCAGGGTAAAGTTAATGTGCACTTCACTCTCGCCTCTGTTCAAAAGCAGGTGATAAATATTGTACAAACGCATACTTGTGCCCTACAGTCACATTACATGAGATTTCCCACTTACAAAATTAAGCACATTGTTTCATATATTTTCATATTTATGAGGATGAATCATTTTTAAGAAGCTACTAATATTCACAGTAGAAACACCTGTAGACTAAATGGTAAATGGACTGGCACTTACATATTACCGTTCAACTGACTCGAGCACTCAAAGCGCTTTCTACAAGCCTGGTTCACCCAATCAGACACACATTTATGCAATGCTTCTATCTATGCTTAAGTACTTTCTAACATTCACACATACACACACATGTTGGGTATTCATATCTTGTGGGGACATCTCATTGACATAATGCTTTCCCTAGCCCCTTATCCTAACCCTAACCATCAAAAATGAATGCCCAACCCTGACCCTTACCCTTAACCTAACCATAACCTTATAGTAACCCGGACACTAAAACCACATTTTGAGGGATTTCGGTCCCCACAAGGGCTGTCAGTCCCCACAAGAATAGTAAACTTCCAATTTTTGGTCCCCAAAAAGATAGTAATACCCTTCCACACATACACACACACTAACACTCTGATGGATGCATTGGGGGCAACTCAGGATGCCAAGGATACTTTGGCACACAGACTGGAAGATTCACGGCTCAATCAAGTGACCTTTAAATGGGTAGCTCCTGTACAACACAGCACACTACCAAAAACTGAGGTTTAATTGCCATAGTCATAATTTGATATTAGCCTGAACTCTTTTGAATATGTTTGGATACCCAAGTCTGGAACCAGTAAAGGCTCAAAGTCCTCATCAGATTAGTTGAACTTTATTTGAATGGAGAAGGACAGTGGGTGAGGTAAATGTATAATTCAGACGTGCCTTTCTTTTTTTTTATTTTTACTGCTCAAAAGGAAAAGCTGACCCCGATATTACAACCTCTGATGCAGAGGCAGATATATTGAGTCTTCTGCACTCACCAGTTCTCTGATAATAGGCACATTCATGCACACTGACACAGTGGGTGCTACAAATCTTTCTATTGTCAGAAAATTGTTTTGTACTTAGTTTTCCAAAGTCATTTTAAATAAGTTTTTGTTTTTTACCACTTAAATTCACCTTTATGCTTTGCACTTTCTAGTAAGTTTCGAACGTTTTTGAGGTTAATTCAGCTGTCATGCCCAGGGACACTTTAACATCCAGGCTGGATCAGACCATGATTTCCAGATTAACAGCCTTTGTCCCCCTGAGACAAAGCTGCTTCTTAACAATATAAGGTGTCACGGAAACCATTATGAGTTTATTCATGACGGACAAATTATTAATATGTGCACATGATATGAAATTGATGTTAACCTGCTTCTCCTGTAAAAGCAAAAGAGACTAAGAAGAGATAAGTAGTGTCATAATACTGTAATTCCATAAAATAGGATTATCAGTTGTGTTTATGTTGTGTGGGGTTTTTTCTTATTGCTATCAGACTTGAGGCTTGTGTGAAGCTTTATTTGAAAGTGCAAGTCAGAAAGCCATGAAAAGCAACAGTATTCAGCTGAAGTATGAAAATATTTACTGTTGCATTCTTTATCACTTTATAATGAAGAAAGTATTTTTCAATAGTGCAATTTGGGGCCAGATTATACGATGGGCATTCTGTGTGCTAAGGACTCAACCACAGCTGGGGGCTCATATAAAAGTCAAATACAATTTAAATAAATAAATAAAAGTGGAAGGGATTTTTTTCTTACTTTTTGTTCAACCAGTTAAATTTTTTAAAATTGATTTAGTTAAAAAGGACTAGGAAGCTAACAGGAGTTGAGCCTTAACCCGAACACTTGCATGAATTATTATTTTAACACTTAATATAACAAGAGACCGCCACAGGTGTATGTAATAAAGTGTGTGTAGACATATTGTTATTCTATGACCATTTCTATTTCAAATCGGGTACTTTAAATATTTTTGTATTTAAAGTGTGATTTGAGTAATTGTTGTAGAAGAAAAAAAAGTCTTGACCATTAAAACCAGTTAGTTAGTGCTTGTTAACAACCATTTGTAAGAAGGTGTTTGTGTGTATGGGGCAATTATTGACCCTGTCTGCAGTTAGCCGCACAGCACACAGTATGTTACCACTGGGATTTGGTTAAATCCCGTGTAGGAAACGCTGGTCAATCCCCTGAATCTTACTCCGTAGTTTTCATGCTAACCCAAAATACGTTGTTTTGCTCATTTACTGCCCTTTTATTACTTCAGTAAAAAAAATTCCAAACTAGCTACGTGCTTCAAGCTTCAAATTAAACCAGCATATTTAAACTGAAATACGTATGTGTCGGTGAACTACAGTAAACACACGCCAGGTGCATCACGCCCACACCTGCAGTACCTTTAGCCTGAGGATAGGCTCTTTGTTTGCTTCGCTGTGACGGTAATGCGCCTGCGTGTACGCTCTATTACACAGGTGAGCTCATGGAGCTGTGCTGACAAGAGGAAGGACAGAGTGCAGGTGAGGCCGAGCCTTATCGTGAATACCGAAAGTAACAGTATAACGAGGGATTCTTCTTTTTGTCGTTGTAGTCCACGTAATGCCGACCGCATGTTAGCTGTTTGGTAGGTTTCTAACAGGTTTTCAAAGTTAAAAGACTTTCTCGGAAAAATGTATTAAAGCCTACATCCAGCGTATACCTGCAGCGAGCTTTGTATTGTATTTTCCAGTAGTAGATGTTAATTCCAAAAAAAATTCAAGGGATTTTTTTTTTCTGTAAAAGGTGGTGTTTTTCCAATCCCTTTAACCGACTAAACATCATTTTCCTCACCTGCAAAAGGACGAAATGACGGCCACGAAAGACATGGACGATTTTTTCAAAACGGTAAATATGACACAGCTTTGAGCTACGCTGTACAGTCTTTTAAAGGCGATACTTAATACAATAGTTAATTATCATAGACGCTGTAATTACATGTAAAGGTGTAATTTCTGACAATGGTTGTTTGATAAACGTGTGTTCGTTTTGCTAGAATTGTGTTAGCCTCACAAAAGTATCACGTGTGTGCTGTCTGACCAGTTCCCACCACCATACCCCATATGATGTTTTCACCTCGTCTGTTCCAAGCTGTGTAACAGTAGTGTTTTGCATCCATGCATGTGTAGGTGGGGGAGGTCAGAGGCCTCATTGAAAAAATCTCCTGTCAAAAAGAGGATGTGGAGAGAAGACAAGCTGCCATCCTGGCGTTTCCGAGTCAAGACAACAGTAAGTGCTGATTTATTTTTTATTAAGAAGCAAGGAGAAAAGGGAATTCTTCATTGTTATGCTGATGCTTTCAAACTGTCTCAACTTCTCCATGGCACACAACAGCAACAAGGCACACACAAAGGAAGAGGCTAAACAGCCTTTGACAAACACTCCTGCAGCTGTTTGTACAGTAACAGAATTGTTACACGGATCAAAATGCTTAAGAAGTTTAGATATAGCTACAAAATCTGCATAAAAACACAGGGACAGATGGAGATAATAACAGTGTAACATGCAAAAGGCCACTAGGAATTTCAAATTAAACCGTCTCCAGCTTGTGCTGTTAGATATTCTTTACACACCGTTATTAGGAAATTACTTAATTTGCTAATAGCAGCAGTGTGTTTTTTATTTTATTCTTGAGTAGAAGATAAAATAATACTCAAAATGCAACGTAACTCACCTCTCTCAGATGCTCTTTTTATTCCTACTCACGTTACTGGCCTGGTTCCAGCTCTTTCTTCTTAGTACCACTTAAGTTGTTTTTTTTTTTAACCGCTTCTTGTCCCATCCCAGTTTTTTGAGACATAAAATGAGCAATGTTTTTTTCTTAAAATTATACATTTTCTATGTTCTGTTATGAATGAAAAATGAGTTTATCAAATTTGCTGATCTTTGCATTCTGTTTTTTTTTTTGTTGTTGACATTTTGCACACCCCTACAGTTTTTAAGATTGCAGATATAATATGAATGTCACAAATAGGGCTGTTCGAACGATATAACGATATATATTGGATAATCGTTTCATATTACGCTATCGTTTGTTGCGTGGTGTCGCAAAATAAACTGTTTACGGCAATATTTTTTCATTGTTTTGATGGTCACTGTGGTATTAATTTCTTACAATTCTCGCTTTTTTATATTTAAAATAACCACGGTACGGATGGTAAAACCATCACATGGCTCCGCCGCATGCTTGTTTATTTTCCACATAAACCTTTCACAATAAAGCTGAAGATCCTGCTGAGATTTTTCAAAATAAACTGAATCACGTGAAATATTATGCAGGGTGTTTACGGATGAGAAGCTAAAAAGAGCCGTCAGGTGCTAAAAAATAAACCTTAGACTCAAATGTTAGAACAGGCTTTTCCCTGCAGCACACCATGTAATACATTTTCATAATCTCTAAAAATTTCTCACTTCATGCATCAGTCAAAACACTCGACTCTAAATGACACCCAGTTGAAAACACTTCACGCATGTCGAGTTGCCTGAGATTCACAGAATTTACAGAAAATGTAAAATCTTTGTGATTTATATCGTTGTCGGGACGATAAATGTCTTATATCAGGATATGATTTTTTGGTGATATCGCACAGCCCTAGTCACAAAAGCATGATATATATAAAACTTAACCCTTTGTTGACACCTGTCTTCCATAATATACACCCCAGTGACATTTAAATACCCAATAGTTATTTCCTCTGTAGAGTGAGCTTGTTTTGTTCTTCCCAGGAAACAAAGATGACCTGGAGCTGCTGAACAGTGAGACCAAGAAGAACGCTAACTTAATCAAAGCAAGGCTAAAATGTATGTGGACACATATTTTTTGTAAAGCACTGCAAAATTAGCTTTTATGCAGTGGGGGTTTTTGTCATGCTTCAGTGTAGTTAGATGCAATTCATCATTTTTTTCAGTATGGATAATGGATATTTAGCTGTGTTGTTATTGTTTAATATAATGAAAGTGTGGAGGATCTGTACAGCTGACTTCCTCATACAGTGGGAATAGTTTAACAAAGGATTTGACTTGTAAATGTATAAAAAGGAAGTGCGGTGTCACCCACTCGACATGTCATCTGTTAACAAACTGACAATAACACCGAGCTCTTTACTGTAACTGCAGAAAAGGACTGTGACATAGCAGATTTTGTTTCATTTTCACTTGATCCTGTGTTCATGTTAGATCGGATTGTTTTTCAGCAATGCAGAAGCCCGGGGATGAGACCAGAGCTACAGTAGTCCAACGTATTAGGAATAACCAGGTGTGCAAGTAATTTTATTTCCTGCCATAAACCAGGTGCAAAATGATTATCTGACACTCCTTTGTACTCTCAAACACGCCCGACAAAATGACTCCTGACAGAGGTCTCTTTATTGACATTTGAATTGATTGACTTCATTCTCTGGCTCTCTTTCAACAGCACTCGCACTTGACTCGGTGGTTTGCTGAAGTCATGAAGGGTTACCATGAGGCACAAATTTCCTTTAGAGAAAAATGCAAAGCAAAAATTCAGAGACAGCTGGAGATTGGTAAGTTGCCAAATCTAAAAGGGAGCACCTGTCCCTCCTCACCCTCAGGTCAATGTTGTGTAACTGGATTTTATTTCATACACCAGGATCCTATCATGTGAGCAGAGTTCTTGTATGGATGGCGTGTCTGCCAATGCTTTAGTAGCAGGATAACCTACACTTAGTGTAAGCCACCGTGAGGGCGTTTGCATGGTAGTAGCACTGTGGATAATGAGCCGGTGTCATTTTAGAGCATCAATTTACAGCCTACGGTTTATGGTCAGCATTATATTGTAAATAAGTGTCAGGCTCGTTGTTCTTTCTCATGACTTAGTACTAAACAGTATTATAACCAGCTTTCTATTATATGTCATGTTAACAGTTTTTATTTTCTTCTCCTGTAGTCTAAAGTTATTTTCTACATTTAAACTGTAAAGCAAACTGTCCTTTTAATTCCTATTATAAACAGTGCTGCCTCACAGTTTACATACACTCACAAGCTGCTTTATTAGATACCCTTTATTAGTATCTAATAAAGAGACTGGACTAATTTTCACCTTCAGCGCTGCCTTAATTCTTTATGACGTAGATTGAAGAAAGTGCTGGAAACCTTCCTCCTCCTTTTGTTTCATATTGACATAATGGCAGAACCCAGTATGACAGCAAAGTGTACACTAGACAAGCTAGTCGACCGGTCCATTTCATCCCTTGTATCTCTAAACTTGCATTAAGCTGCAGTACAGGCAGGGGGAGATAAGTCATTTCATGCTAACATGAAATTAATCCAGCAAAGCATTTAGGCAACTTTTACATGTAAATAGATATTGGCCAACTAGCTTAATCTTTTCTGGCATAGAAGGATCCTGGAATGAACTTCATACCTTCCGTGGCCACTTTTGACCTCTTGGCTTCTGCATGCATGTCCATTTCACTCTTCTGAGAGACGTGAAATAGACACAGTGGATCGGCGTGTCTGTAGCCCTATTTGCTGTGATATCGGGTTGTATAGTGTCACACAGTTGATGCAGATTTGTCCGAACCATTGCTACAAGGCAAGAAAGAGCCACTTTTTCATGTAGTTTACGTCAAATTCTGACCCTACAATCTGAATGCCACAGCAGGAACGAAGGCTTATTAGATCAGGCGATGTTTATCTTATTTTCTGTTGAGCATTTTTGCTGAGTCCATGTGAATGTAGACTTGGTTTCCTGTGATAAGAGTGGTACCCGGTGGGGTTTTTTTGTTTGGCTGCTGTAGCCCATCACATTCAAGGCTCTATGTGTTCGGGTTAGGGTTAGGGTCAGAGATGTTCTTCTGCATGCTTTGGTTGTAATGAGAATGATAATTTGAGTTACTGTTGCGCTCCTATCAGCTTGAAGCAGTCTGGCCATTCGCCTCTGTCCTCAGGCATCAACAAGGCATTTTTGCCTAGAAAACTCATGGGGTACTTTTTTGGCCTATTCCCTAAAAACACCTAGAGAGGGCTGTTTGGGGAAATCTCAGTAGATCAACAGTTTCAGTTTAGCCAGTTTGACACCAACAACCATGTTACATTCAAAGTCACTTAAATCACCTTTTTTCCACATTCTGATGCTCAAACTTCAACAGGTCATCTAGTCAGTGTCTGCATTGCTAATGGCATTCACTGCATTGCCATGTGATCGCCTGAATAAAGAGTTATGTTAACATAAAGTTGGATAGGTTTACCTATAAAAGTGGCCAGAATACTGTGATAATTGCCAGTATGTTAATCTTTTATGATGGGGCGATCGTGGCTCAAAGAGTTGGCAGTTCGTCTTGTAATTGGAAGGTTTCCAATTCGAGCCCCAGCTCCGACAGTCTCGGTTGTTGTGTCCTTGCGCAAGACACTTCACCCGTTGCCTACTGGTGGTGGTCAGAAGGGCCGATGGTGCCAGTGTCCGGCAGCCTGGCCTCTGTCAGTGCGCCCCAGGGCAGCTGTGGCTACAATGTAGCTTGCCATCACCAGTGTGTGAAGGGGTGGATGACTGTAATGTAAAGCGCTATATAAATAAAGGCCATTTACCATTCTGAGATTGTTGTAATTATTATTACTAGTTT
>VUQR01033665.1:0-15616 GCA_015108515.1 Hemichromis elongatus
AGTGATTTATTACTATTACTGAAGGTTTCTCCCCATACCAATTCCAACTAGATTTTTAAATCTTAATATAAAATCAGTAACAGTAGGTGGACATTAGGTAAGGCTGCACTTTTTGCAGCGATCTTGTATAGAAAACTATTCTGCGCGTAAAACAGATCCGCGGCTCCGAACCGTAGTAAAGGGACCTCTGGCTGATACGTCGGGTTCGTGTCGAGCTCGTAGCTGAAAACTAGCTTTACTTTGTTGTCTGGTTCAACTTTGCTAGCAGAGACAGAGAGAGGCATTGAAAGGCTGCTCCAATGGAACTTATTGTTTCGGAGGAAAACACGAACACAGTGTACAGTCCAGTCTTAATAGCGTACTTACAACTGGGCTCGTCAGGAACTCTTTTTAGCTGCAGTGGTTATTATTATATTTACATGCTTTCATCTCCTGTTTCTGGTCGGTGACACTTTTCGACTCTCCTTTTTCTCCCTCCCTCACACTCACAGACACATAATATCAGGTATGGCAGTGAATTCTCCCTGCAGCATGACTACACTACCCATCAGGCCACAGTCTTTAGCGCTATGCCTAAAACACTCTGCCTATTGCCTTCATATTAAATCATTTTTTTGAATAATAATTAAAAAAAAAAAATTTACGTCGCTATGCGGGACGCAAGTAGGTGTGACATGGGCCGTGAGAGGAGACCCAGGCATTAGAGCCTCTTATTGTGTGTTTGTAGAATGCGCGTGACACACACACACACACACACTTGATTCGTTTAGTGTTTTTTTTTATTGCGTGACACTCTCCCAGACCACATAGACCGCGAAGCTCCGGTCTCAGCTGTTCCAGCCAACCCACCTCTTGTCTCCCGTCTCACTATAAAGGGAAAGCAGTCATCAGACCAACACACCATCAGCTGTGCTCTCACCTGCCTCCCCGGTACCGCCCCACTGAGATCACTGCACCACTCCTCCCCTGCAGTTGAGCCAGGGACCACACCTCCGCCACAGTGTTTTGTTTGGGTTTCCATCGGTGTGGGATTAGCAGAAATAGAGGGCACAGCCTAACATATAAAACAGGGAAAGATCACCGTGTAATCCACTTATTTCAACAAAGTAACTGTATTGTGACTAACACCTTTTTAAACGGTAACTGTAACAGAATACAGTTACTCATATTTTGTATTTTAAGTACGTAACGTCGGTACATGTACTCCATTACTCCCCAGCACTGACTGTGAGTACTATCTTTAGGAACTAAACCAGGGTTTTAATGTAAAGAACCAGCATTAAACTTTTAGTTCAAGGGCCACACAAAGAATAATAACCTTTATCTTTTACAAAGCATATCCCTACAGGTACATTCAGAAACACCCTCAGATAACATGAGAAAGATTCACACACTTTCAACATGCATTTTTGTGCATAAATATTTCTTTGAATGCATGTAGGCTTACAGATTAGTAAACATGTGTTTAACACCTCAGATTAAAATCAGTACATGACTAATCGTCCCTGCAGTGGTTGAGCTAATGCATAGTAGGACATCCATGTAAAATGTTTCACACCCTTTGCCAGCTCATCATGTTCGTCTAGGTGTCCGTGCTTTTACTTCCTGTCACTACAGCCTAACTAACACTGATATAGTGGAACGCTGTCATTTTAAGACGTACTTGGGTGATCTCACTTCCATGCAGGTTAGTTTTATTCTGAGTCCACATTTTGATTTTTGTAGCAAAGAATAAAAGTGTGAATATTCAGTGTCACTTACTGCTTAATGAATGTCCATGCAGTCATTTTCTGTTTAATGCACATTGACTGGATACATTCTGCAGTGATGAGTGAAGAGATAAAATATGAGGAAATCCTTTAGAAATCACTGTGAGCCTGTCACAGGGTATCAACACCATATGATCATGTGACAATATATTATGAATAACCAAGATTTATCAACGCCAAAAATTTTAAGACCAGGGTAGAGTTGTCGGGAGAGCAGAGGCTTTGTGTGACTGTAGTGGCTTTGTGTGACTTGTGAAAGACAAAAAACATCTTTCCAACTTGAACACTCAGCCTTTTTTATTACAACATGACAGATCTTGAATCTGCTTTAAGTAACAGACTAAGATCATCACTACTGTCATCTGAAAATAAACCAAAGAGGTCGGATTTATTCTAGTTTCCAATGGATTTAGTGGTGTTTCCAAGAAAATCCAATTTTTATTTTTTTTATTGGGAAATCTCAAAATGACAAGCAGTGATTGGAATAAACAGATGTTTTATGTTTTCTCTATGTGCAGTTTGGTCTCAGTGACCATCATTTTAATTTTTATTCCAGCTGAAGGCAGTATCGCATATGTCGCAAGTCTCAAAACTCCACCCGAGTATGCAAGGGCTTTCAGAACATACACAGGCCTGGGGCAGCTGTTCCTCGCCAACTCATGCAGAAGGAGAGTTTCATCAACTCAATTGCAGAAAGACTTCCAATTTCATGCCTATCATTCCTGCCCTGAGGGTGAAAGGGCATCAGCAGAATACTGTAGTTTATTTAAGCTGAATAAGAGCACGCTTTGATGTTCCAGCTCACGGGGAAGCAGACTCTCAGCCGTCCAGCACTCCATGAAAGCTGTCCTTGGGTTGGCCTGTCATAGTCCTGTCCTTATGTTAATGATGTCAGTACGTCAATAATCTAGATTTAGCAATTTAACCAAGAGCATGTCTTTCAGATTAAAGAAAAACTATGCTTTATTGTAATGTTTTCTTTGCATTTGTTATTATGCTTGTTTTTATGGATGATGGGATCATTTCTAAATAAAAATTTGGTTCAGATGGGCTGGAAACACAAACAAGCAGATGATGGTACAAGCTGATAACACATTTACTTATTAGAGTAAATCAAAGGTCATGGAAAAATGCACTTCTGACTGTCCATTGTAAACATGCATCACTGCTTATAGGGTCACTTTCTAATGCAGTTCAGGGTTTTTAGAGAATTACATAATATGACATAATACTGATATATGTTTTTGGAACAGTATGTCATAAAAAAAACTTAATTAATGTGCCTCTGTGTTTTAAGCTAATTCATTCATTCATATCTCACAGGGATGTGAATCCTTTAAAGTTAGTAAAAAAAAAAAAAGCACCTTTATTTGTCAAACCTAATTACAGTTCCTTTCTCTGATGGGATTTCAAACAGCAGTTGAAAACTGAGTCTTTTTCTTTTTCATGGTAAGCTGTGGAGCGAAAGCATCTGCAGCTAAAATGAACATCCAGAGCAACATCCAGAGTAGTGGACCTAAATAAATAAGGTGAAGAAGAGTGTGGTGCACGTGATGCTGCTGAGTGTAGCAGATGTATATGTTTCTCAGTTGGCGAAGCAGCTCCTGTACATCTGTGATTTCCATCTACAGTCAGCTTACTGCCCGGTCAAGTTACAGATTTTTACAGGGTAAAAATGTTTGGTGGGCCGTAGCCAACTTTGTTTGATAACCGGGCTTGTTTTCTTTAATAATCAGACATATCAAACAGCAATCCACAGATCTACACGCGCCTTAATAATAATATGAAAAGGAACTTTCATATTGAGCTTTGCTCTCAAGTAGGGAAACTTTATAGTAACTATAAAATGAAGGCGAGTGTGTGTTTTCAGAATAATATGCTTCTTTTTTTTCTATTTGCTTCGTGGATGGGGAGCCAACTATACGTGGACATATTCCAGGAATGTTGTCTGGATAATCTGGCCTAGCTGAACATGGGTCTCTTTACCATAGTTCAGTGTTATGGAAGCAGTTTTATGCCCCAATTGTACTTTTATTACATATTGTACAATAATAGAGAGGGAGGATGTGAGCTTGCAGGGATGGTAATGCAGGCTTGTTGGTATTGGTTTCATCATCCAGGGATGAATGCATCTGGACTGGAGAACATCTCTGGACTGTACTGTGAGAGAAAAAATCAAAGTACCAACGTCTTCAATGGAGGAGTCAGAAATGGCTTGGTTATATAGCACTGTTCTACTTTACCTGAGCACTCAGAGCACTTTATACAACGTGTCTCATTCACACAAGCTTTTTCTATCTGAGTGCTTTATATCTAACAATCACACACTGATGGAAGCGTCAGAGAGTAACTTGGGGTTATTATCCTGCCTGCATGCAGACTGGAGCAGCATTGAACCATCAACTTTTATCATTAGTATATAATCCTGAGCTACTGTATAAGTTCACTACTGTTAAGTAGACTTTGTACTATTTGACCATTCAGAAATGTCTAGTGACCCTACACTAAGCCCCACAGGTAGAGTCAGGTAGAGACACTGGTGACTGTGCCTGTGTTTTGTAGAGTTGTTTTTAGTACAAACTGAGTTGTGTTTATTAAAAAGTGTAAGAGCGTCCCACTAAAAATCCCAAATTATTCACACATCATGATTGAAAATAAACCAGCATGAAAGGTAGCTGGAGGCAGCCAATGGTTAGCTTTGTGTTCTGCATTAGAAACCAACACATTATCACTCCTAAAGCGTAACATACTGTCCTGTGTGACAACACGTTCCCGTGTTACCATTTGGACTTAATCTGCACATGTACATTTATTTGACTTCACTTTGGAAAACACTGACTAACACCATTTAGGTTGTGGTTAGGGTTAGGGCTGGAATACACCGCCATCTACAACCCGACCCGTATCATAGGGACACGGAAGTTTACCTTTGGCATTCCTGAGGGACGCCTCGGGACGGGACAAACCGTCGGAATGTTGCGGGTCGGGAATGACAACGGGTTCGAAACACCCATAGTTATCACTAATTACAAGAGTTCTGGTTAATCTAACAACGGTTTTAGCCATACACCAGCTGCCCCTGCTTCAGCTTGTCATAGCTGTGTGCTCACAGTCCTCAGTGATCCCTGGGTTTTATTATGCCCATTAAATCATCATCTGGCTCTGTCAGGGCGTGCATAAATACAGTAGCAACATGGTGTAGACTGCATGAGAGTCTGTTGACTGTCCCACTGAATCTGATAACCCTTTTGATATGACCATGGTTCTCTATCGCTGCTTTCATTGGTTTCTGGAGATGGAAGTCTAGCCCTTGGTTCCCCTAATCTCTGCCCCCCGTTAAACACTTTACTAATGAGTTTCTGCCTCTAATCTCTAGAATCAATGAACATTTTTGTATTTTGTAAATTATGGTGCCCATCAGAATATAAGTTCTTTACCTGATAGTAGAAAACACCTTGAGGCAAATGTGGCTGTACTTTGGTAGTTTAAAAACAATAAACCTGGATTAGGTTGGACTTAAAGCAAGCCCCTCTGGATGATAACATAGAGTGTGCTTTATTGTGCCTTATTGTGCCATTCCATGCTTGTGATAACTGATTTTAAAAAGCTAACATGGCAACAGCTAAATCTCTCTGCTTCAGTCTTTCTGCTAACAGACGGGTGTTGCTACGGTGGCTGCATCCATCTTTTATATGAAGTCAAATATCAAAGAGTGAAACTGAGCATAGACAAGAACGTGATGTGGTGAAAGGAACATCAGAGTCAGGAGCTGTTTCAACCCACCTAGCTAGATCAGATGGTTGAACCCAGTCACCCCCATCAAAGTCCAGTCAGTGAGTAAATCCCTGCATTGAAGCTCACTGTTCTGTGTGCTTTCAGACAGTCTGCTCAGCACAGCCAGGCAGGTGACAAACTGGGCGTCAGCGTGACTGAGGCGATATGAAGAGTGGTGATGTGCTTGCTCAGCTTCATCGTTTCCCTCTCGTTCTTATGTCTTTTATCCTCTGATTTATTTCCCTTATTAGCTGTGAGTGTTGCTCTGTGACCCTGCATCCCTCAGTGGGACCGCCTGAAAAGACACATTTTCTAAAAGCTGTTGTGAGCGAGCACACTCCATGGCAGGTGGCCTCACTAATTGGACAAGGAGAGGTTGAGGGCGAGTTTGAGACAGGCTGTCAGGCTCCACTTGGGTCTGAAAGAAGCGTGGGCAGGAGCTCACATTTACCACATTGGATGGCGAAATGCAGTAAGGCGCCTGGGAGCTATTTGCCTCAGTGTAGGGGTAATGAGAGGGAAAAGGCGCCTGTAAGAAAATGGGCTAAAATGCTGTTTTCCGGACAGGGTGACGTGGATGGAAATACAATGGATGGAGAGGAAAAGAGACCCAAGATGAATGTGTTTCTTACACAAATCCACACAGGTGACTAATCATGAGGCTTTATTCATGCACTGGGCCACCACATTGTACCAGAGCAGAGTTTCTCTTGATATGGTTTTTCCAAGTGTCTTAAACCATGAGAGAAGAACGGCTCACCGCGCCCAAAGATATTTGGTCATTTGATGTGAACGGTGAACTCATCAGCCCAAAATCCTCCATCCGTGATTCGATTCATCCTCATCAAAGCATTTACTGACAGCTGTGCCATTTTATGAGGCCACTGCCAACCAGAATAGAAATGATTCATCACAGGATAAAGGTTATTGATCAGTACTGATTTGCAGTAATACTTACTTCTAAGAGAACAAATAATGCAGAAGCAAACAGCTGGAGCGATGGCAGGAACTGTCATCATTACAAGTTTGTTCAGTATTGCAGCATCACACCATCACACTACTCTTATCACAACCTCGAACACAGTTTAGCACCACAGCTAGCTACTTAGCTGTGGTGCTAAACTGTGTTCTAGCAGTAGCAGTGTAGAGTCAAGTGGTGCCTTTACTAAAAGTTGTTAATATGCTGGAAAGTTAATTTATACATAATGATGGTGAAATTGTTCCCTAAAACTGTTAAAATATTTCACCCAATCGGAACCTTGTTCACATGTATGGATGGGTTAGCGTTTGGTAGGAGCCAGGCTAGTTGTTTCCCTTTTTTTCCAGCAAGCTAATCTACTGTTGGCTATGTCTTTGTGGCCAGCATGGAATATAAACCCAAAACTGCTGAAGCCTTTTATTTCTGGCATTTTCAGGTGTGAAATTAGGCCTACTTACCTGGATGTGACATGGAATAATAATATAAGCATCACATTTTATCAGAGGTGTTGTTACGTCCCGCCACATATTTACACACAACAGCCTCATAAGACAACCGTATGGATATGGGTGCCTTTTATCATTTAACACAAACCAGGGACCAAAACAAACTCATCCACACTGACCTCATTCATGAAGCTCTTTACAAACATTACAGCTAACAGGTGCCTTTTCCTTTTATCAGTACAGCTAGCCAAACAATGCAAAACACCACGTACTGCTTACAAAACAGAGAGTGAAGTGGGCTCAGTATCCTTGGTTTCTTAGTATATGTGTCCTTATTTTCCCCTGTGTTGGTAGTTCTGTTAGTTAGCTAACATAAACTAATGTAAGTCTATTGACCACAATCAACCAACCAGCCCACTGATATATAATGGCATTACACATGTTTTAAAAACTTCAACTTTAAGCCCTTATATGCTAAATCCAGCTCCACAGAGTGACGTCACTGTTGGTTTTTGAGAGCAGGGCTCCATGATGTAAATTTGCCTTTATACATGTAGTGTTTCACACCCACTTTACAAAATATCTACCTGTGATTATTTCTATGACATTTTTCTATCATTCTTTTTTAATCCATGAGTCTTTTACACATTTAACATAACACACTCATAGTCATTTAACCAGTTTTCTTGTGGCTCAGCTACCCTGATTTAACACTCATTCAGTGCTAGTTAGTGACTGTTAGAGAAAACATGCTAAATGATCCTCTTTGCACTATACCTACTTAGATAAATAGGTAACTGTGATCAGTCTCAGCTCCTATGTTTATTCAAGTATGTGAGGAACACTGGAGCTAAGGATAACCTTGAGAAATGAAAATCACACAGTTTATAATTATACATTCTGGAGGAGGTTTAGCTGAGTGGTAACTCTGATGCAACTCTGTAAAGCTGTTTTTAAACTTTCTAAATATGATGTAAATGCTGTAGCAAAGTATGATGAGTTCTTGTCATGGTAATTTAATCCAATGCAGAAGCTTTGCAACAAAGAAAGATATACATATGTATATATTCTATACATATATCTATGTATATGTAAATATAGAGAACCAAGCCATAATGTTGTGACCCAATGGTATTGAACTAAGCATTTTGAGCCTTGATATTTTCTGTTGTTTTTTGGTGCTAGAAGCAGCCTCATTGGCTGGATTTATCAGGTAACTCTGGGGAGCTTGGCTCGCATTCATAAACTGTACAGTTAGCGTGTGCTGTCAACAAACACATGCTAAATTGTTGCTTAATAGGAAATGATAAAATACTACAATAGCATTCTCGGACCCTGCGGCACAAATGTCTTGGACAGGTTAGCAACTCCAGTTAGTGGAAGGTGAGGCCTAGCAAACAGCTAGCAGCTAGAGTTTCATGTTTAAGGACACCTGTGAAACACAGTGTCTGCATCAGCAGTCCCCAACCTTTTTGTGCCACGGGCCAGTTTAATGTTAATATTACATTAAACCGGTGGAATATACAATATTTTCACAGACCGGTTTTTAAGGTGTGGTGGAAAAATACAACAAAATATAATGATACAACCAAGACAACAACTGTGGTATGTTGTAAGTGTAATTATAAATGCGAATTCACTGTGTGATTGTGTAACTTTATTAGCATTAGTCCTCCTGAAATGCACCAACAATGGTAAAGCTATTGCAACAGAGAAGCTGAGTTAATGATAAAAACCCAGAAAACCAAAAATTTCACACCCGAGCCTCAACTCTCGTGGACCAGTTCCAAACGACTGGGGACCTCTGGTCTACACCATGAACTCCAGTAATAAAGGAAAAACCATCAAACACACAACATAAAGTTGACATGAAAGGCAAAACTTTGAATATCCTGGTTAAAACTGGACTGTAAACATTCTTTTTCATGCTGTAATTTTTTCAACAATCTATGGCGACTGACTCTCTTTTAGTGACAGATTGCAGGGGCAGTCAGAGGAAGTCCTTGGGAGCTCCACAATGGCTTCATGTTGCAGCCGTGGAGGCTGATGCTTGGTTGGACATGTGTTGTTTCCTGGCCGTCCTATTTTAGTCACAGTAATAAACATGTCCATGCATTTATGTGTACATTCAGTGTCATAGTACAAATGTCATGAGTGCGCTCTGCTCGGTGCGGAGGAAGCTCGGTTTTAAAGTGCAAAGTCTTCACATGGGGATAAAATCTGGACCCTCATGTAAAGACTGATACACGATGGATCAGATGGGTGTAAGGGTGGCCCCCAGGCTCCACAGCTAGAGAAACAGATCTCCAGTCCCTGCCAGGCAGTCCCAGATGGGTTTTCAGTCAACACACACACGGACACACAGAGATATAGTTTCATAGCCATTAGCATGTAATTTGACTGCATATGCTCCAACACACACATTTTTTTCTGTCCTTGTGAAGACAGCCAATGACTGATAAATAATGTGTTCTTACCCTAATGTTGACCATCACAACTCTGTGTCTGACCCTAATTCTAAACAAGGCTCAACCCCTGAATAACAGTCATGAATAACAGGATGCATGGGGAGCGCAAACATGGTGGCAATAGTCTTGATCTTTTCAATTCAATTTGGTTTTTTACAAATCGCAAATCACAAGAACAGTCGCCTCAAGGCGCCCTTTATTGTAAGGTAGACCCTACAATGATACATACAGAGAAAAACCCCTGAGCAAGCACTTTGGCGACAGTGGGAAGGAAAAACTCCCACTTAATAGGTCAGTGTGTAGTTTATAGTCGTCACTGAGGCATACAAACAAAATCCCCTGCACATATGTGCATATATTTTCACATACAAACATATTTTCTGTATTGTGAACACTTTCACTGAATGCAAATGAATCACAGCAGGGTTGCCAACACTGTATAATGGGTTTAATAATTATCACTATTTGCATTTCTTGTTATTTTTGTGCATTTCCATTCTGAGCCATGACATAAATTATAAAGCTGGAACAGATTCATGTATGTGGTTGCAGTGATGTAGGCTCTATGCACATATGATTGTGAAGAAGCAGACGTTACCATCAGCTTCACGCTGCCTCCCTTTCTGACATTGGCCCATAGGATTTACGACTCTGGCTGGAACTGAACCAAATACCTTTTGTTTGTAAAGCAAATGGGTAAACCACTATGCTATGGGGTCACCAGTTTGGATGTGACAGCACACAATAGAACAATAGTAGCTTATTGGGAGGAAAAATTCCTGAACAGCTGTTCATAAAAATAAGGCTGGCTGCTCAGGTGACCTTGACTGAATAGCTTGTGATCAGACCATTTCATTCAACTCGTTTTGTTTGTCCGAGTCCATGTGTACCAGTGTAAACAGCTGCTGCAGTGCTTGGTTGGCTTTATCAGCTGGAGACTTCAGAAGGTCAACTAAATGTATGTTTGGATCACGACGACCACGCGACGTGGCCACGTTAGCAGCCAGCAGAGTGTTCAAATAATAAAAAAAATTAAAAACAAGCAAACCAACTAAACGACTTGGTCACACGATCGTGGCTACTGGGATTTCCCCAGTACAAAAGTGCAGATCTGAGTCTTATCCTCAGTAGCAGCATGTAAAGGCCCTCCTGATGGTACCTGTAGTTCTCCCCTCGTGGTCAAATTCCTGTTTGCACAGATATTTAGAGATTTGTGCTCACAAAGAAAATGTTTAAATGGAAAAATAATGAGATTTGTGAAATTGGACCTGTGCATAAATGACTGCTGTTTATTCAGGTTTTGATATACGGATCCATAAAATACCTTTACATCTGTGCAAATTGCACTTATTTGTCTGTGGATTGGATTTCGCTTATAAGAATATTCAGAATTACACTAAATGTATTGTATAAATTTGTTATTTGTTACTCTTGTTTTACAATTTTATCACTGTCACACCATTAAACAAGGACTTTGGGTACATTAAAATCCTTTTAAACACTGAAAGTGAAAAAGTGTCCAGAACAGGAACAAAGTTTAAAGCGCTCAGCTGTGCTGCGCGGCGTCGGCGCTGATGGGTTGTGTTTATACCGTCATCTGTGCTGTCACACAACATGAATTAAGGATTTAAACAAGAGGGCTGCTGTTCAGCTCAATGTCACTCTACATTTTTATCCCTGGTGGGAGAGGAGTGTGCGTGTGTCGTCAGTGTACTACATGAATGCTGCATTTTCACGTGCATTGTGTGGAGCATCCCTGCCGAATGTGTGAACTCAAATAGATATATTTGGGTTTTGTCTAAGCAGCAGTTTTCTGGTCTCCTGCACTTAAAGAGCTGTTCAATGGAAATGTGTTTTTCCTTTATTAGGAAACATGTAACCATCTGAATAATGCATCCTGAACACTGCCTCTTTATGCCAGCGTACTGAGCAATGTTCAAGGCCAGGCATTTTTGAATGGCACCATAATTCATCGCCCTGTATGCTGTTAAATATACATGAAAAGTGAAGTGGCTTTCTTTGTGAATTATATTTCCTAAAGTGCTAGAAAGCTGCCACCGATTTCAGTGGACAAAAATACTGGTTATTCAATTGTTCACAGGGATTTGCATGACAAGCAATTTTAACCATGCTGGTTGCACGCCAACTCCTTTGGCAGGAAAATATATACGTGTTTAGTTTGACCTAAAGTAACTTAAGTATCTGAACCAGAGGAAGCCTTTATATATTCTACAAGGGCAAACATACAGAAGGAGGAACGTGACAAACAAGCAAAACATCAAAGACCTCAGACCAAATATAAGGTTTACGATAGTGAAAGGTTCATTTCATTTGTCCCTGAAAGTTCAGCAGTGCCGATATCTGCTCTACTGAGCTGTGTTTTTAAATGAAGGTATCAGTGTGATATATAGACCTGTATTTATCTCCAGTAAATAAAGACAAACTGCATCTTATGATGATGTAGACACCCAGAAATTGAAGAAAGTTTAAAGGAATCTAAAACATTACCATTTTTGTTATTTTACATGCTAAAAGTCATGTTCATTAAGCACAGACATGCCCTGAGTTCGTGGTCTTTTCTTGGCTGTGGCTCCACAGGTTAGAGCGATTCCTCGTACAGGGGTTCTACTGATTGTTGTCTTGCTTCCCTGTTTCCCAGGCCCTCCAGTCATTGTGACAGGAACACTGAAGCTCTGCCGTCAATATGAAATACCCATTATGACACCAAGCTCTCCATAATCTGAATTGGGACATTTGCTTATAAGCAGATTTTTAATGGGTAAATATATGTTGGGTTAAGGGTTTAAATGCTAACGATGAAGAGTTTTCCTGCACCGTTGGGCATTAAAATGATAATGTGACATCTGCTCACCGACTGCCCTTGTGTTTGATTAAATATAGTTCTGTCCTATCACACAGTCCTAATGTCAATCACACAATATGTGATCCTGATATCAATGGTCCCAAGTAATGCAATAAGGAGACATCAGCCTGCTGAAAAGTTCTTTAACCTTTGCAATCGATGCGTCTCCTGTTTGTCTCTGTCCTGTAGCTGGTGCTGCCGGAGTACTCCATCCATGTGTTGTTCTGCATCATGTTCCTGTGTGCTCAGGAGTGGCTGACCGTGGGCCTCAACATTCCCCTGCTCTTCTACAACACGTGGAGGTAACTATCCAACCCATCATCCCTTGTGCATCTGTGTGAATGTGTACGCTTCCTTTATCAGCCGGTATCTTATTGGCTAAGGTTGTTTTGACGTTTGGATTAGAGGATGAGGCTTCTGATTCAGATATTTTAATTTATCTATAAGAAAATCTGTTGGCAAAAGACTCAAGCAATGAATTTTCCTTCTAATACTTACAATATATGAAGCCAAACATTGTTTTATTCAGCACTATCTGAAGTGAATCACTCATCCTGCTGTTATAAATACTTACTAGACCAAAATATATATTTATAAATCCTGTAATGTAAATAGTAACCAACAGATGTACTATTTCTGTTATTTGAGCAACATTTCTCTGTAAACTAATTATACTGAGCCTTTAAATAAATGATAAATGTATCATCTCCAATAGTGGCAGAACAACATTAAATAAAATGCTGTTTAATCCCATTTAAACCTCTTTAATGTTAATGCACAATTTTCAGCCATTGCTTAAGAAGAAGTTTTATATTTTACTGATTTAATTCTAGAACACTATTAGAGTACTTCTCTGCAGCTGTCTTTGCAAAGCATTTGAGCAGTTTTAAATCTATCTAAATGAATGTCATACGATCTATGACTTTGTTTTAGTGGTCACCAGTCATATTAAAAATAATACATGTTGAGGTGTTTCAAATCCTTACTGCTTATGGACCAGCTTCCACACCTCCACACCTCTATTGCAGAGGAGACTGTGCAGACATATGGATATATGTCACGTCATGTTGTGGGTGTAATCTCCAGATGGGGGACACTAGAGGTAAAGAGAGCTGTCAAGCTGAAGGAGGAGTCAGGTTGAGCAACTTGTCAAAAACTCCAGTTAGGCTCTAGTTCAGGGAAGGGGAAGCAGCTCCCTGTCCACACGGTGTACAGTGGGAATGGGACTCCGCTAACCTCAAGGACATTGTCAAGTGATGGAATAAATACTTTGAGCATCTCCTCAATCCCACTGGCACGACTTCTGTAGTGGAAGCAGATTGTGGAGATGAAGAAGCTGATTCACCCTTCGCTGAGGTGAAGTCAGTGATGCGGTTAATCGACTCCTTGGTGGATGAGCTCCTGAGGTCAGTGACATTCAGAGTGAGTATCTCAAGGCTCTGGATGTTGTGGGCTGTCAGGACTGACACCCCTCTGCAACACTGTGTGGATGGTGCCTCTGGATTGGCAGACTGAGGTGCCTGGGAGAGTCTATGCTGGGGCACTGGTGAGGAGAGTCCACCTGTTAGTTGAACCTGCAACTCTGGAAGAACAATGTAAACTAGTCATTAAACACTGGACCATTTCTTTATCCTGTGTAGGATAATTAAGGGTGCGTGGGAGTTTGCCCAACCAGTTTAGATGCGTTTTGTGGACTTGGAGAAGGCATTAACTGTGTCCTCCATGGTATCCTGAGGGAGGTACTTCAGGAGTGTGGGGGATTAGACATATGCCTACAGGCTGTCCTATCCTTTGCCAAAGCTATAGCTGTATTGCCAGCAATAAGTTGGACTGCCCTCTGTCACCAGTTCTATTCATGGTTTCTGTGTATGGAACTTCTAAGCACAGAACATGACTGAAAGGAGTCACTGTGGTCAAAGCTGCGTTTTATCAATGAGGTGGTTTTGTTGGTTTCATCGAGCAATGACCTCCAGCTGTGATTTGTGTGACACAGCTGGGCAAAGTCCGAGACCATGGTTGTGAGTCAGAAAACATTTCAGGAACAAACCGTCGAGGAGTCTAGGTACCTGGGATTCTTATTCATGAGTGAGAGGAAGTTGGAGCGAGAGATTGACAGATGGATTGGGATCATGTCTGCAGTGATACAGATGATGTGTGTTGATGTGGGTGTAAAGGCAAGGCAGTAGCTTGGTAGCACATTATTAGAGCCATAGACTTTATATGAAAGATGGATATAAGTAAAGGCAATGTGAAAGATCTTTAATGCTGCATTGTTATATTGTTTTGGGGGGGGTGCTGTCACAAAAAAGCCTGTGTAAAAACGGCCTTGTGCTACTTCGTTATAATACAACATGAGGGTAAACCAAAGTATGCTGATTGGCTGGTGACTGTCACAAATTTTTAGAGAGCTAATATGGGACTACATAAACTGGTGGATGGTTGAATGGTTAAATACTGCTTTTTGCAGAACACTTCAAAACCCTCACTTCATCACGTCAACAGAGTTTAATAGCCAGAAATAAAATCATGCTATAGCACAAAGGTTCCCAAAGCGTGGGGCCCATTGCAGGGGGGGGCGCAGTATGAAAAAAAAAAGAATACTTGGACACTGCTAGCATAATGGACAGATTTTTGACAAATGCAAAGCAGATGAAGCATCGCCAAATATGTTTCCAAACCAGCTTCGTTCCAAGCCAAAGACTAGAAAATATGGTGAAGCATATGTCTGTGAAGGTTCTCAGTCATCCAGGTCATCGTAGTCAAAGGAGCTGTAAGGAAAAGGCATCTGGACTTCTTTAGTGGGCATCCAAACTGGGCCTTCATCAAGTCAGCAAAGACACACAGAAAAGAAGATCAGACACCAGCGAAGGACGACAAGAAAGACAAACGCAACAATATTGTCATCCCCTATGTAGCCGGAGTATCAGAGAAACTCAGAAGAGTCTTCTCCAAGCACGACATTCCAGTTTACTTCAGACCCAGCAACACACTCAGGCAAAAACTGGTTCATCCTAAAGACAAAACACTCAAACACAAACTCAACAACGTGGTGTATGCTGTACAGTGTAGCGAGGAATGCGCAGACCTCTACATTGGAGAGACCAAACAGCCACTGCATAAACGCATGGCACAGCATAGAAGAGCCACCTCTACGGGACAAGACTCTGCCGTCCATCTGCATCTAAAGGTCAAAGGTCACTCTTTTGAGGATGCCAATGTTCACATTTTGGACAGAGAAGACAGATGGTTTGAAAGAGGAGTGAAAGAAGCCATCTATGTCCACTGTGAACGGCCATCTTTGAACAGAGGCGGTGGTT
>VUQR01033672.1:0-17220 GCA_015108515.1 Hemichromis elongatus
TATATATATATATATATATATATATATATATATATATATATATATATATATATATATATATATATATATATATATATATGTATGTATATATATGTATATATGTATGTATGTATATGTATATATGTATGTATGTATATATATATATGTATGTATATATGTATATATGTATGTATATATGTATATATGTATATATGTATGTATATATGTATATATGTATATATGTATGTATATATGTATGTATATATGTATATATGTATATATGTATGTATATATGTATATAGTTGCACAGGAACACATTATGCATCGCAAAGTGAATAAATAATGAATCGGCAAGAATAGTCAAATAGTCAAACGTTTGTTTGGATATAACTTTTTAGCACCTCAACAAAGGTCATCAGGTTGGAGCCTTGGTCTTGTGTCATGGTAAATAGACTGGTCCTGATATAGTGCTTTCTACTCTACTTGAGAACACAACAAGCTTTACTCAGCGTGTCTTATTCATTTATTTACACAGATATTCATACGAGCACTTTTTCTTTGTATCTGAGTAAATCTGAGTGCTTTCTAGCTAACACTCACACAGGAGCAACTTCCGGCTATATTGACCTCCATTGTAGTGACAAAAAAATTTTTTGATTTTTTTGTCACTACAATGCATTTGGTGTTTCTGTGAATATAAAGGGGCTAAAAGCAATGAACAAATAAAATGATTGTTTTTTTAGTTACCATGACATTAAAAGATCATCCAATTACAGAATCAGAGAGGTTCTCATTCATTTTCTTTGGTCTTGAGTAATATACTTTGTGTATCTCTTTCCCAGCTATTGCTAGATCATGTTTCTGACCTTCTGCCTTTCATACTGCCAATATGCAAAATTATACCGCGGCTTTGTCCCATACAGAGTGCAAACTTCTGTTCTGCAGACATTCAGGTGTGCAATCTGCACGCATTAGATTAATGACAACAAAAGGCCGAACTAAATACGGCCAATCACACTGTACACACAGGTAAGAAACAGGACAAACACACACACCCACACACGTAAATATAATTAAATTCTAATTTGCACACACACACTTTATGCACACAGCTATTAGACAAACACAGAGACACACATGTTGTATATTCTCACTCAGAAACACATACAGCAGCGCTGCTTTGTGTGTGTGTGTATGTGTGTGCCTATGGCAGCAGTTACTGTGGCATCTGTTGCCCACAGAGCCAGTCTGCTGGAGCTGGAGTCAATTATAAACACATTAGACTTTGTTCCCCATAACACACAGTGACAGAAATACCTGTATGTGATTGCTCACACACGAACAAAGTCAGATGTGCACATTCCAGCAGCAAAACTATAAAACTATATATCCATCATTACTTCACTGTTGATTCAGAGAGTGAGAGAAGAAAAATGTGCAAAAATAAGACAAGTATCTGTTTTAGGGGAGCTGATTTCTAGAAATGATCCAGTTTCTCTTAAAACACAGGTAGGTGTAGAGTGTGTGTCTGTAGGTGTGTGTGTATAGGGTAACTCTCACTTTTGATATGAATAAAGATTGACTACAAAACTGAGAAAAATTATAAACAAAATACCTTCAGACTATCATCTTATAAAACTCAATTTGTTGAAGAAGCCACTTGTAAAAATCACAGGCGTGCATCGTATTCCCAGCAGACCTCTAAATGCTAAAAGTATCTGCGCCCTCAAAGACAGCGGCTTTGGATTAAATGCACCTGACAGACTGAATAGAAAAGAATATCTCTGTCTTTCTGTGGGCTTTTTTCCATTAGCGTGCTAGACAAGCCGTCACGAAGAAGGCGCACGGAGGCGAAGCACGTAAAGCTGTTTGGGTGTGGGCTCGCGCGTGCACCCTCCAGTATTATACGAGTACATGTGCCTGTTTATAATGTACTCTATGTGAGGAAAACTTTTCCAACAGAGCAAAGCCAACCTTTGGTGTGTGTGTGCGTGTGTGTGAGACAGCTGACAAACAAGCATCACTCTGTCTGAGACTGACTGACAGGAGGACTAAGGGAGAACGCATAAATGCACACAGAGACACAAATCAAAGATCCAAAGAAACAAAAATTGAGCTTGTTACAGACGGTTTTTATCACAGCTGGAAATCATTAACACATTAAGATTAGAAAAAGAAATCGTAGAAAATTAAACAACAGAAGATGAGAGGCGAGAAGCACGTGCTGTGCACAAACATACAGGAAAATCCTCCACTGCATTCATAGCTGGGGGCATAAAGGGGGATAAGGCGCCTCACTGTATTTAAGAAAGCTTTATGATCAAACTGCTGTCATTCAGCGCTTTGATCTGATAGTTTTCTGACATTAATTAACGCAGGAAATCTGAAACATCTCTGCATGTGTGTGCATTTCTGATCTTACCTTTGTTTGTTCACTACTACTAGGGGGAGCGGCAGGCGGTTATCACATAAAAGAAAGCTGTTTGAGACCCCACGTATGCACTTCATTCAGTTATAGTTGTCAAATTTGTTTGCATCAAAACTCCTCATAAATTAGTGTGAACCCAAAACTTTAGCCAAATATTAGCAACAACATATTCTACAACTACATCAGCATTTCTTGGTTTTCTGCATTGTGAGCTTTGGAATAAATACTGGTCTGAGGTCAGTACGTTGACGATATCTGCTGAGTTAATAATACTGCATCTGATATTAACTCCCAAAAAGGGAGGGTGCTCTGTAGCATGTAAATAAAACAGAATTGCCTTTTAAACTGTTAGTTTCATCAGTCCAGAGCTAATAGGAAATACATTTGTCATTTTTTATCAATTTATGCTCATTTTAAATTTCTTGCCGGTGCCACATTTAAAAAAAAGACATTTTAGGGATGTGAGGTTTCCCCTTTGCTTATAACAAGTTTGTTAGTAGGATATTTTTTTGTATTTTTTACGTGTTTTATTATTGTTGGTTTGTTCTGAATATATTCCTGGTGACAGATCTGGAGTGCAGGTTCACCATGACTCTGTTTTTTTTAATAGCCCTCTGCTATTTTACTGTATGCAGACTTTGTTTCACTCATTCTAAAGGATCCATCATCAGCATTATTGGTGCTTTCACAGCTGCAGGTACTTTTACTCATGTCATTCCTGATCATGCGTACTCAGTACTAGTTTCCAACTTTGTCCCACAAAGATTTCTCTGGATTCTGTTTTAACATTTTAGTATTCTTTAGGTATCATAATGGGCAAATTCTTTGCATTTTTACATTAAGAAACTTCATTCTTGAATTGCTGAAATATGTGGCTATGCAGTCTTTACCAGAATGGTAAATCTCCACATTTTTACTTATGACAGACTCAGCTTCTCTTTTTATGCGTAGACATGATCTGCTGCTAAATGTCTTTTTTGCAGAGCTTTACTTTCTGTTCTTATTTCAAAACTTTTTTTGGATATAAATTTTGTATAGTGAACAGTAACTTCCTTAACTCCCTCTAGCAAAACCACATCTGGAGAAACTATAACTGATATGATAAAAAAAAACAAAAAACAGTGACAATATTTCTCCTTAGAGCCTGTGCTCGCTGTAGCACTATCGTTCCAGTCTCATGTGGGGTCCGGACTAATAACTCCTGGGATGGTTGAAACACACATGAGTGTATAGGAACTTCCTGGAACTGGCACTTAAAAAAAACAACAGTTAACTGAATTTATATTAAAGTAAAAAAATCAGAAATCAGTTTTTTAGATTTGTTTTTTCTCTTTTGAGTGGAAAATTTTCGGAACAATCTAAAAGTGTATAACACATTTGGGTGATTACACAGATATGAGTAACTTCAGTTTCTTTTTGTTAGTCGTGTCAATATCAGTGTAAAGTTTGAAGTACATGTTTATCTTGATAAACATTGTGTGTGTGTTTTTAATGTGTGTGTGTTTTTAACATGTGTGTGTTTGTGTGTGTATTTCTGAGTTTTTAACATGTGTGTGTGCATAAGGCATCAAAAAATGGATGCCGTACCTCACTCCTTCTATTAGGTGTCCCAAGGTGTGATAAAGTGTCTAGGGATAAAATATGTGTGTCTGTGTGTCTATGAGAGAGTGAGAGTGCGATAAGTAATATAGCAGTGTCATAGAGGAAGCCACTGTAACCTTTATACAGCTCTTTACTCTGTCACTTTCTATAAAAACACATCTCCATCACTTATAGAGGGAGCAGAAGGAGCGAGGGAAACATGCACAGAGACTGACAGAGAAGAAGAAGAGTATAGGAGGAGGGAAGAAGATATGGGAGAGGAGTAATAGAAGCGAGGAGGGGAAGGAAAAAACAACATGAAATTGAGCCAAGAGGAGTGAGTGTAGAAGAAAAAATATAAGGAGAAGGACAATAATGAGCTGAGGAGGAGGAGCACTGGGCTATAATGACAAAAGAATGAAGAACAGAAGGAAAGAACCACAGGAGGAAGGAGCAATAAATGAAGACGCTTCATATTTTCAAGGTCAAGTGTTTCTGCGGTCACGTGCTGCCCAGAAAAAATGTGAAAGGCGGTAATATGAAGAAACACAGAAAGAAGAAATGCAAAAAAGTGCTGAGAGAGCTGCCTGTCAAATAATAGACGAAGACAAGGACATGCAGGATAGAAGAATTACGCAAAATGAACCCATTTCACACTCACGGCTCCTAAGTACGGAGGCTGTGCAACATCTTTGGTCCTCTGGACTCACACATACTAGCCGCACATGATTTTATCTGTTCAGTGAACAAAATGCTTCCATATTATATGTTTTCATTAAAAGAAAGCAAAACAAAAACATGTACGTGTTCAAAATCAATCATACATTCTTTTCTCAATCCATGCAGATCGTTTAAAAGCTGCAGAAACGCCGGCATTCGCTTCAACCTAATGGAGCTAGTTGGCACCAAAAGGACATTTAAAAAACTCGGAAGTTTTTCAGAATATATAACCTCATTATTATACTTGATTATCATTAGTGTAGTTTTTGTGTTGTTTTGGTTTCTTATATGATAATAGAGAAACATAGTACTATGTGTGTTTGGCATGTAAACACACAGCACAGATTTGCATTTTATGAGGTAATGATTTTACAGTGTTGAGTTTATAGCTAGGTGACAAGATAAAACACACAAAAACAAGCAAATGTAATGTAATGCAGGTGAAAACACTGTGAGAAAAAAATAAAGATTTTCTTTCATTTTTCCTCCTGAGAGACGGTACCTGTTCAACTATTTCAGGCACTTCACTCTCAGCCAAAGGGATCAGACATGTTCCCACAGCATCGCTCAAGACCATGTCTACCTGTCGCGCACCTGTCATCTGGATGTTGCTACATGAAATAACATCAAGACAGAGCTTGGCTGTGTGATCAGTAGTGCAGCTGAACGATCAAAGCCCAATACAGAAACACAGGGAGGCATCTGTTAAACTCAACAGATGAATAAAAATGGAGCTCATGTGAACCCTATTAACACATTTCACTTTCACCATATTTTAAAGGCTAGCCATCTAGCCACACTTTCTTACATTAAGATAATCTCTGTAATTTTGTTTGATTTGTCTTGATGACAAAGAGCGAATATGGAGCCCATACACTACATGGTAAAGCAAGTGTCATAATCTTAATGACACCGCTTCATTTAATTATTCACACGTGTGTCTTACATTCTGTCCTCACTCAAATGGCTAATGAGTACCATTCAACTGCACTTGAGCCTCTGCCTTGTATGAGAAAGAACGGGCGCCACTCCTTTGACTGAGAAGCCGATTCAGCTGCAAATAAATGGTTCTAAGGTGCATTACCTTTCTGAATAGTAAAACATTTTTCATGATCACCCACATGGCAAGACCCTTGTTTGGGAAGATTAAACTTACAACATCATAACACATATGGGTTACAAGTAGTGCAAAACAAAAAAATCAGAGTGTGATGTGGAGGACACTTTACAAGTGCTTTTTGCAAAAGTGTAGCTAGCTACTGTTCTCTACTTTCTGCAAAAATGTCTGGCTGCTAAGTGGAATATATTTATACCCATTTACCAGAACACCCCCCCCCCACACACACACACACACACACAAACACACACACATACACACACACACACACACACACATGAATAATTACATGTTTACATTTTGTACCATTTTATTTTAACATTCCTACAATTGGAGATTAATATCTGAATTCATGAGTGGGCCCATGCCTCCAAACACGCTATTTCCAGTTCTCATCTCTATAGGTTCCCTCAGTTCACCAAGCTGTTCATTCTTGTTTACGTGCAAACAGGGTGCAGCGAATACCTTTAACACAACTTATCTCACAGGAGTAACATAATTATCTCTCACCCTTCCATTCGCTACAATCGCCCTCTCATCCATCAGCGCATCAGATGAACAACTACTCAGCTCTGCATTCATCGCCTTTCCTCCGGTGTGGTGGGGCGGGGCCTGCGGTGCTGTGCAGAAAAGGCGGACGCACCTGCAGGGCATCCACTATTGCACTGGGTCCTGTGATTGTTGTTGTTGGTATGTTGAGCTAGCAGCTCTGTGTGTCTTATGAACAGCAACCCTGAAACCCAGGATGGGGGCATGGCAGACCCACAACCGGGCTGGAAAGGCGAGGAGCTGGCCCGAATGGTGGCCGAACTGGCGGCTACGATTGTTGGGTTTTTCTTCTAGATATTATTGCAGGGTCTTGAAGCATCTTTCGCTGTGATTTGGCGCTGCATAAATAAGTCGAATCAATAATTGAATTATTACCGCTGAGGTCTTCAACCTTCGTAACGCACAGTTATTACTGCTTGTAGGGGATGCCTTCTTTGGGGATCTGCCAGGCCCGGGAGCCGCCGCCAGTTCCCTTCAAGGCCTTCCCTAAACCGCAGCTCAATTCATGTCCAAGCCATTCACCTTTACCCACTAAAATGCTGTCAAACCTAAAATGGGCTTAGTTACTGATATATCTATATCCTGAAGTATCAAACAGTTTCCCAAATAATTTGTAATATTCCTTGTTTTACTGTGCACAGAGGCACAAATGTAAGTATAAATGGAAAATATATCTATAGATAATCTGTCCAAGCATAAAGACTAAAAAGCAAAACTAAAAAGTAGCTCGCTGTTAAAACTAAAGAATACCACGATCACAATCCACGCAGATTCAAATCGAATAAAGCATGATTCGCACACAGATGTCAGAATCGCAGGTGTAAAACAGAACCCTAACTGAGTCAGACTGATTATAAATTGAGCCATAACTCGATCTCATTTATAGGATGTCAAGAAGCAATGGCCTGTGATGCTTTGATCCAGGACGGGGAGGTTATTGCAAAAATTCTTCCTTTGTTATTTGTTGTCCAAGGTTGTCCCCACGAGTGTGATGTTGTTGTTTTTGGACTTTCATCCTGGCCAATTACTGTTTAAAGTGACATCAAAGAACAAAGAGAAAATAAGCTCAATTGTTCTCATAATACAGCCTTACTGGCAATCCAGCTGCAGACTGGAGCAGGGAGGTTAGGAGGACAAACTCATAATAACAGCTGCAGATTTATGAATCCACAGGAGACCATGCACATCACAACTGTTTCACCAACTTCAAATACTATTTAACCTCTTCTTATGAGTTTTATCTCAATTTTGTCACAATTAACCCGTATCTATCATTTGAATGTGAATCGTTATCTGAACATTAAAAAAGCAAAATGAATAAATTAAGACTGTAAAGCTACCTTACCTACCTTTGTTATAAAATGACACCTTCATATGCACATTCAGTACAAACAGGTGTTTCTATAGAAATCTGCCAGATGCTGCTGTTTATCGACCACAACTGTGAGTCAGGATTAAGAGATGGAAAAGGAGCAAAGTTCCATCCATCGTCTCCATCATTCTCCTCCCTGCTTTAGATTATATTATATATGCTTCCAAGCGTTGCCATTTAATGCAGTGCAGATGGAATGGAGGAAACACATACACACCCACAAAATTATATAGCTCCTTGTCAATCTCTGCCCACAGGTGCCTCCCAGGTGAGCCAGTTCTGCTGAAAGAAGAAGATAGAAAAGCTGAAGGAGGTAAAGCAGATTTGTTCAAATATGATAACCCCCCTCTCCCCCAATGTGTTTTTATAGGAGCCAGTCAAAAATTGTGACAAATATTAAAATATAAGAGTCTGGGGGAAGGTGAATGACTTGTCTATCACAGTAACTGAGATCACCAACACAGTTAAAAACCATCTTTGGTGGGTGAGCTTGGTCTTGGGTTGTTTCGGGATCCAGGTTTGTTTTTTATCCTGGCTGACATGCTTCTGTGACGTCAGTCCAATCAGCCTCCCCAGAGCTGGAGAAGCGAGGCCAGCCACTCTTTCAACCTTAAATATGCAAACAATGCCGTTTTCATCCTAGTCATGGAAAGCGGACCATCTTGCTATGTTCTGAAGATAGTTTTATTTTATTCAATAATCTCAATAATTTGGCATCCAAACCTTTCCTTGCTTGAAACTCTAGCAACGACATCCAGAGGTGGAAAGAGAGCTGAAAAAAAGTTGACCTAAATCCCTACACTCATCTGTGGCCACAATCTGTGGTTAGCAACTTAAAAAATAAATAAATAAAGGACCGTAGTTACAGGTGGTGGAAATTAACTTCTCTTTGAGGGTATTTGGGCTCAACCTCATAGTTACTGTGAGGCTTTTGGACATTCAAGAAGAGCTCAGAGCTAAAAGAAGCCAATGGGGGCTCTTCAACAATCTAACTATGAGGATTTGTGTTTTGTGACGATGCTGGCATTAACTATCTCAAATGGTTTGGAAATCCCAGAAGAGGAAGAGGAGGTGGCTAAGCAGAGGAGTATTGTTGCTCCCACAGCTTGTGTGGATAGAATGATGAATGCATAGATGAATGCATAGATAGAAGTTCAGCTTTAGTTAATTTAGAATAAGACTCTGGGGATGCTTTTTTTCAAACAGGTTTGGAATGAGTGTAATAAAACAAAAGAAAAGAAAAACAAGAACCAAATTATTATCTTAAACCTGCCTTATCTGAAATGATCTGTATAAAAAACCCCTGTGATTTGTGAATCTAGACTGTTCCACGCACCCCTCTAGTTACTGCTAAGATGGTACATGTGTCGTGTGTGTGCGTAAAGGATAAGTAAGTGCCTTGTATTTGTTTGTTCTATGGTTGTAACTTATCATGTACTTGCCCATGTATGTTGTGTGATGCCTGTGTAGCCACGAGGCACTGTAGTTACTCATGTTGAGTTGACCAAAATGGTGGCACCCTTGTGGACTGAGTGGCCCAAAATAAAGATGGAGTCTATCCCTGTGCAGCAGCTCATTTGTGTCGACCAGGGGGTGGTGTTCAGTCATTTTTGTATTAGATTTTCTGTTCAACCATTTCTATATTATTTAGACCAGTTTTGGTTCATTTTAATTGTTTCTAATTGTAATTTCTGTTATTTTACAGAACCACACACACAAGCACACACTCTCTCACAGAATCACTTAATCATCTGAAGATTAAAGGTCACAAATGTTCTGAAGATGTTTTTGGATTAAAGGAACCCAAATTATAATGGCTGTGAATCCCTCTTTCATCATATAAGTCACCCGTGCCTTCTGACCGAGGATAGGAATATCCAGTTGTAATTTGCCAGTTTATTAATCACGCACGTGTCCAGTTCAGATCTTTCAAATGTTATTTGAAATTCCCCATCCCAGTGTTTACCACTGTGTGTTGTATCACCTTCACGTTTGACATTGATCTGAAAGGCCAAATATTTTGCCTTCTCTAATGCTTAGGAAATTTAACTGATGGTCTTTGTGTCACATGCGATACAACATGTGAAAACCAAGTTCTCACAAATCACAACCAAACCACATATAGACTGTAAAAGTCCTGATCATCACAGAAGCAGACTGTCTGGGTGGAAGTTACCCATATTGTGTCCACTAAAGCAACCCATACGTTTGCAGATACTGACTGCTGAACTGTGGAGTGATGATGAGCCTGATTTAACTATTTAAATGTACACTGGTGGTCACAGTCCTGGGTCGTGTGACCCAACGCTTTTCATGTATTTTGATATTCATTGTTTATGTTTAGTCCATTTGGTATTAGGCCCTAGGTTCTTTAATTTGTACATCTTTGTTCATTTAGATTCCTTTAGGTCTTCACCCCTGTGTTAAAGTTTGCCTTGTTTTTGGGTGTGTCTTAACTGTCATGCTTTATGTCTTCATGGTTAATGTTGTCAAGTTCCTGTCATGCCTGCATCTCGTCGTGTTTTCTGTTTATTTTGAAAGTCTGGTCTCAATTTCATTTGTGTTTAGATTTACGTTATTCTGTGCGTCTTTATTTTCATTCTAGGCACCTGTTTCCTCACGTGTCTCCACTTCCCCCTGATCACCTCATGTGTGTACTGAAGTCTCCTACTGTTCGTTGTCAGGACGTCTGCCTATTTTTCTTCATGTTGTCTAGTCAAAGTCACAGTTCTAGTCACAGTCAAAAGTCATAGTTCGAGTCATTGTCTTAGTTTGTGTCATTGTCACAATATTACTTTTGTCTCTCTCTTTTGGTTTAGTTCATGTGCTTAAAGGCTCGCCTTTTGTTGAGAGCGCAGCTCCTACCGTCAGTGTCTGCTTTTGGGTCCGTGCAACAAAACGCACCTATATACCCCATCGTGACACTGATGAACATATGTTATGGTTTTCCACTCATTCAGTTTTAAATTGTCATGACAAAGTGACAACATTTCTATGTAGACTTTTCGTGATGTCCGTTCAGTCTTTTTTATTGTGTGTTCCTGAGCCCACTGCAGTATACGAAAATACCTGCTATGATGAAATCCCCAAATTTTGGGGATTTTTTTTTTATATTAGAAAATTGTTTTCCAGCATTCAGCATTTATCAAATTCACATTTCTGTATTTGGAAACAGAGTTGAATGATTTCGTTCAATTATATAAATATCTGTAATAAGAAAGACTCCAGCTTGTAAACCCATGTGTTTTTAGCCATTTAAAGACTCAAGTGCCTAAAACAAAGGGCCCAATGTAACTAAAATTCAGCCATGTGCCAAAAGTGGAAGTTTATCAAAATAATTTAACAATATTGTTTTTGAATGGGGTCGATAAAGGGGTGTGGCATTAATAACTCCATAACTAACCTTGCTTTCTACCTCGCTGCTTTGCTTCTTCTGACTGTAACAGTGAGAATTATGAAGGGAATTTATTTTCACTTTTACTACACTCTAGTACAGGTGAAATAAATTTATTAAAAAAATAATAATAAATAAATAATAAATGATTTACTACATTTGTACAGTAACATAAATCACAGCCAGCATAAAAAGGTCAGCTGTGATACATGTATGAAGATAAACAATCACAAATCAGTTAACCTCTATAGTTCTAATGATGAAATTTCCCACAGGTTAGCACTTTCATAAACCTCTCTGACCCAACAGAAACGAATAAATAACATATTCAACTCCTTTAAACATTGTCAGTATTCATTTTTTGCTGGATTACCTCGGGCTTTAGAAGATACGTGTTGTGGCACTGGTGGAGGCCTTAAAGGACTGCAAAGGAAAAAAGTAAATATATACACAGATTCAGCTTACGCCTTTGGAGCTGCACATGTGGAGCTATGGCAATGGAAAAGAGCTGGCTTCTTTACAGTAGGAAATAAGCCAATAAAACATGAGAAAGAGTTGAGAGAGCTGCAAGAAGCCCTGCAAGAACTTGTAGCAGTAGCAATCATTAAATGTAGAGGACATGACATAGCAAACACCTCAGTGGTGGAAGGATACAACAGGCCAGATCAGGAAGCCAAAAAGGTTGCTGGATATCAAGAAGGAAACCAGATGAAAAGTGTGGGAAGTGACTGGGAAGAACACCCAGATCTGACCCAAGAGATGATTATACACTGGACAAAAATATAAACTCAACACTTTTGCTTTTGCTCCCATTTTTTATGAGCTGAACTCAAACATCTGGAAATTTTTCTACATACACAAAAAACCCATGACTCTCAAATATTGTTCACAAATCTGTCTAAATCTGCGTTAGTGAGCACTTCTCCTTTACCAAGGTAATCCATCCCACCTCACAGGTGTGGCATATCAAGGGGCTGATTAGACAGCATGAATAATGCACAGGTGTGCCTTAGACTGCCCACAATAAAAGGCCACTCTGAAATGCCTTACGGGGAGGGGCGGAGGGACAGAAAAACAGTCAGTATCTGGTGTGGCCACCATTTGCCTCACGCAGTGCAACAAATTTCAGTCACATAGTTGTTGATCGTGGGGGAAAGTTGGACCACTCCTCTTCAGGACCCGCTGGATCCAGGTTCTGGTTCAGTCACCTGTGTGAAGGCAGGCAGGAATGGTGGACCCAAGAGCAGGACTCACGGAGGCAAAGTAAACTCAAAAATACTTTAGTGGGAGATTGCAGACTGAACAGAAAACTAACTGAACTGAGAAAGCAAATAAACTAACAGGCAGACAAGCAGGCAAACGAAACACAGTGACAAATGAGAGATGACGTGACAACAAGCAGGGGAAGATGCGGACATTAAATACAAGAGGTAAACAGGACAAAGAGGAAACAGCTGGGAGACACGGCCAACACTGATTACACGGACGAGACAGGGAGAGCACAAAACTAAACACACTGACATAAGACACAGACCTTCAAAGTAAAACAGGAAATGCAGAGACTGGACTCAAAGACACAGTGCAGACAGTAAACAGAGGGAGCACGGAACCAAAACCCTAAGAACTAAAAAGTCTAAACCCAAACACATAACCAGAATAAACTAGAACACAAAATAATAATAATAATATTAACACAAAACGCTGGGTCAAATGACACAGAACCATGACAATACATGACTGTGGCATTTTTCAGGTTCTTTTTGAACAAATAAAGATAAAATAATGTTTATGGAATAGTTTGGCATTTTGTATATTGTATATGTATATTCACTGTTGTGCAATTAAATATTACAAGATTCACATAATGTGTATGCTTTAAAATGTAATTAAAGAGACTAAGCTGGAGAAAAAGGAAAGCAGTTTAACTGGCACAGGTGTCAAAATTCACACAGCAACTGAGGAAATATTTCAAGCTCCAATTTCATCTAAAAATAATAATTTAAAACAAAGAAAAAAAAATAGCCCAGCAATTCCCCTTGAAATGGTGGATTTCTGGGGTTTTGGGTGAATTTTTACACTTTAGTTTTTAAGGTAACTTACATTAAACATGCATATTAATAATCTTACCAGAAGATGGAAGATTTTGGGCTGTTTTTGGACAGATTAGGTAATCGCTTCACTAGCTTTAGTGTGCAGATGGGAGTCTCTCTCCTTTTCTTCTGATCTAACTATCTGAAGTAAAACCAGGCACTTTTTAATAAAGCTGCTTTAAACAACATGTGTGTCATTTTACAGAGTAGATTTTAATCATTCCTACAACTGTTTCTGTAAAACTAACATTTCATTGTTCGCATTGTCAGGACTGCCCGACAAAACACACCTAAAGAAACAAAAAATCACCTGGTACTTACTTAATGTTGTTCTGCTCTAACTAATTCCCCGTTCTCTGTCTGTAAGTCTCTGACTAGTTATTGTAGGGTCTACCTTACAATATAAAGCGGCTTTTTATTGTTGCTGTGATTTGGCGCTGTATAATTGAATTGAATTGAACTATTACACACACACTCAGTTTGGAGTTCAGTATTAAATCATCTATAGCTCAAACATCAATAAACTCAGATAGTGGCTTTCACTTTTAGCCCTTGTAACTCGGTGACTTTAGAGACGACCAGGGCTGGATTGGTAATCTGGCATACCAGGCTTCTATCCACTGAGCTGACGGATTTGTGGGCCGACAGGGCAACATCAATGTAGTTATATAGACTGCAGGCCCGGCTGAAGGTTGCTGTGCACCTGCTGTACAAGCAATGACTGCAGCCCATTCATTCATTATTCCTATAATGCATCTTTTAAATAGAAAATAATTTAATTATGTGACCAATTATTCTGTGTCCCCTTTTCCATGTACTACTAAGCCTTACAATTGCTTTGAGGAATTGCACAACGGTGTGTACTGTATTTAACTAAACCATCTGCACTGTTTTGACCCATTATGGTGTGCTGCCAATTTTTTTGTCCCAGTCCAGACCTGGAGATGTTCGTAGTGCAGAAGAGGATCACTGCCACAACCACAGCCATCAAATAAATAAAAGAGAAGTGAACCAGATCAGGGATATCCCTGCTGTGTCAGAATTCCCCAGAGAGGTGACTTGTGTAGTTTTCTTTTTCAATTTCTATAATTACAGCTCAGCACTGGGGCTGCTGTCTGGAAAACTCTGCAGTTATGAAGGGTGTCTCTGAAGAAATGACATGCATTGCTTGTTGGCTTTGCAAGTAATGATGATGATGATGGGCTAATAGAGAAGAGCAGACACGCTCCATATTTGACCTCACCATCATTCACATATATGAGAACTTGCAGTCTGAGAAAACATTACAAAGCAGAATCATTTTCACATATTTATTGTCGCTCAAACGTCTGCAACTGATCTCAGTCAGGGCCCTCATCCCTATACAGAGATTTACAAATGTATGTGAAAGATGCCACAGGTAAAAAAGCAAAAAAGTAAATTTTTTAAGCAGACTGCTTTCTAAATCTGATATGTAGGAATCTGCTTTAGTAGAATATTTATTTATTGTTATTTAAATTAACAGCATTAGAAATAATTTCATATTAAATTGAATTAAATCCTTAAATGTTACATTGGCAGCAGTAATGCAATAAACATCCATCCATCCATCCATTCACTTCTGCTTATCCTTTTCAGGGTCGCAGGGGGTGCTGGAGCCTATCCCAGCTGTCATAGGGTGAGAGGTGGGGTACACCCTGGACAGGTCGCCAGTCTGTATGCAATAAACATGCAATACTAAAATGATATAAATTGCCCCCTGCTTTCATGGTCATCCATTTGTGCACCTCTGCACTGCTGCAAGTCTGCCTGTTATATTTAAATCACTGCACTGGGTCACAGATGGACATACAGACGTGGATAAAATTGTTGGTACCCTTTGGTCAATGAAAGAAAAACTCACAATGGTCACAGAAATAACTTTAAGAAATTTTTAGAAAAATCTTTTTATTCTGACAAAAGTAATAATAAATAAAAATTCTATAAATTTTAACTAATGAAAGTCAGACATTGCTTTTCATCCATGCTTCAACTGAATTATTTAAAAAATAAATGCATGAAACAGGCCGGGACAACAATGATGGTACCCCTAGAAAAGAATGAACATAATGTGACCAAAGGGACATGTTAATCCATGGTGTGTCCACTAATCAGCATCACAGGTGTCTACAATCTTGTAATCAGTCAGTGGGCCTATATATAGGACTCCAGGTAGTCACTGTGTTGTTTGGTGACATGGTGTAAGTAAGTAAAACTTTATTTATATAGAACCTTTCTAGATAAAAGATCACAAAGTGCTTCACAAAGGAATGACAAGGTACAAAACAAAAACAGACAACAGGTAACAAAATGCAATTCTAAAAAGATGTGTTTTTAGTTCAGTGAGGGACAAATAGTCCACGTCCCGCTGCCAGGTCTCCGTCAGAAATAATTTGTTGTGGCCATTTTTGTTGAATGTTTATAAAACGCAATCTATATTCATTTTTGTTTTTTCTTTAAAGTTGTAAGAATATGTTGACGTAGTTTTGTTATGTAAATTTGTAATTTTATTTTTGGAAAAGTTTTTGGAAAGTGATTGGTTTATTAGCTCATGGACCCTCCCATTAATCAAGGGATTAAGAGCACCCTGTAGGGGGTGGTAAAGATGTTTATTGTTTGTTTTGCCAAATGTCAGATGGGACGACGGGAGGGTTAAAAAATGATTCTTTGACCACTTTTGAAGTTGTAAGCAAATTAAGTTAACTTAATTTAGCCTCCATAGATGAACACATGAAAACATTTAATGATTATTTGGGAGCGTTTATGGACTTACAGACTTCAGTTCAAAGATTGCTGAACGATGATGAAAAGGAAACAGATCACAACGATTGATATGAACCTAAACTCATCAGTTTTAAAGAATTTCTGCATGAAATCGACACTTGGATAAATGCAAACCCTGGTCCACAAAAGGCTGAAGTTGCTGCCTCTAACACTGAATCAAAAGTAGCATCTCATGACAGTGACATTGCGCCGCATGATAGTGTTTCACAAATAGTGCAAGAAACGAGCGACATGATTTCTGAACAAGTTGCTAAACCTCTCAGCAAGGGCTCTAGCAAAACGCCCAGTAATGTTACTGCAGCCTTAAGTCTAAGGAGTAAAAGCTCGCGTGCAGCTTCAATGGCACTGATGGAAGCTGAGTTGGAAAGAGCCGCTTTGAAAGCGGAGGTGGACGCACTGCAAGAGAAACATGCGCTCGAGCTGGAAGAAGTTCAATTAAAAGCAAGAAAAGAAGCATTGGCTCTAAGAACCAAGTTGTCTAAGGCAGATGCAAAAAGGCAAATTTTCACCTCTGCTCAGGGTCAGCGGAGTCTGGATTCCAGAGCTGAGGTTGAATCAGAAGGCAGGATTACAGCATCTTCTGGAACATCTACTGAGTTCATACCTGCTACTGCAGCTCAGAAGGCTCCAAGAACAAAGAAAGCACCTTTAGTTCATTCACCGTTGCCAATGCCCCTAGAGACACATGCACCTGCTAAGGTTAAACCAGAAGGGGAAAGCCCAAGGCCAATCTCTTCTCAGGTTGATGTCCACAGCAGTGCCCTAACAGAGATTATGAGAAAGCAAAATGAGATTACTGAGATGCTTGTAAAACAACAGAGGTTGTCACTACTTCCAGCTATAGAAATTCCTGTTTTTGGTGGTGATCCTTTGCATTTTAGATCCTTTCTTAAGGCGTTTGAGCAAGGAATAGAAACTAAGACTGATAACATGCAGGATAGGCTTTATTATTTAGAACAGTTTACTACAGGACAGCCCAGAATTTTAGTGAGAAGTTGCATGCACATGAGTCCACAAACAGCTTATGTTGAGGCAAAAAAGCAGCTTGAGTGGAACTTTGGTAACAGAGCAAAGATAACATCCGCATTTATAGATAAAGCTCTTAACTGGTCAGTTTTAAAGTCTGATGATGCTATAGCATTACGAGCTTACACATTCTTTTTAAGAAGCTGCTTTAACACAATGGAT
>VUQR01033675.1:0-10973 GCA_015108515.1 Hemichromis elongatus
AATTTTTAAGAGACAATGTACATATCTCTTGTGCATGTCTAATTGTTCTGAGTTGACACATGGCAAAGGCCATGTGGCAAAAGAGGGTTTTTCTGGGAGAACTTTCATTGTTTTATTTGCAGGAATGTGACGGAAGGAGATCATCCACAAGATGCAGATTGAGTCCAGGAGTGAAGGCTAAAGAGTTAGGAGCAGAGACCACGTCCAGCACAGCTGACAACTTGGAGGAGACCTGTGCCACTGACTTCCTAGGAATTCTTGTGTGACCAACAGCAAAATTCCAAAAAAGATGGAAAAGATTTGACGTTGAGGAAGACAATTAGGGTGTACGACGTGCTCTGCCCTAAATCTACAGCTGCGTTGGAACGGAACCTGAAGGATAAAGGGAGCGTGCCAAGCTCCAACAGTGACAGCGCAGAGGGAGATCAGCAATGGAATTATGACTCTGTTAACAGCACACAGACCAGGAGCCATAACCGTGACCGGAAGTGACTGACAACATTTTCCCATCAATGAAATGACTGGCAGCACTTTCCCATGACTTATCACCTAAAGCTGTTTCGCTGTGTTATGCAGAGTTTGACGCTCTGCCGAAGTTCTTTTCTTCATGTTGCATCATGGATACTTCTGCAAGAAGGCTGTATTTTTGAGCCATGGGCGTAGCTATGCCTCAACAGGGGGGATAATGGGAGTAGACAACAACGTTATCATGCATATGACTTAATACCCTTATTTAAAAAAAAACTTTTCTACAGAGATGAGAGGCCATGAAGAGGAAGTGCTGACCAGGCCTACAGCTTTGAAGATAGCTGTACATCAAGTGCACTGTAAGCAGGTGACACACTTCCAGGCCGATTCGGAGTATGTGGTGACGCAGTCCAGCTACACAGGGCTTAACGACTTTTAGTGTCGTTTTGGTCTCAAACTGGTGAAGAAACCAACGGATCCACATCCTCATTTAGAATGGCTGGTAAAGTGTTGTCTACCCTCTTGAGTAGACAGCGCCAGGGCCGGCGCTGTCATGAATGACTGTGGGGACTCTGTATGACAGAGCCAACCACACCCAGTACCCACATGGAGTTTCAAAACACGACTGCTCACATACACAACAAGACCAATTGTTTGTGCACACATGCTGCTGTCCATAGATTCATCTGGACTGTGGCCATACAGCATCACCAAAAGGAAAACAGTGTTTGCTCGCCCTGGCCACACACCCAGGAATGCGAAGTGACATTTGATCACTTAGCAGACCTTGATCACACTGAAGAGCAATGTGTGATCTATCCAATAGGAGGAAATGCACCACAAGCTGGGATAATTTTGAAAGTGTTGCTTACTGTGTTTTTGACTATTAACACTGTTTTTTGTAGGATGCAGTTGCCATATGATGATAAGGAAATTGATTGCCGATACATTTATTAATCATATACTCTTGCAGCAACGTGAGATAGATAAAATAACAGAAGCCGTGTATCAAAAACAAGTGGTGCATGGCTGAGAATACATTACACAGGAGTGTTCTGCAGGAACAATGACAAAAAAGAGGGGAATGTTGGAGTTAAGTGTCAAATACTTTGTCATTGTTGTGCTTATACTTGTGGATTGGTGTGAACTGCAGAATCAAAGACATCCTTTGTCTCTATCTTCCTCCCTTGTCTGTGGGAAAGAGTACAGTGTGAAATTCACGTGAAGGTCTTGGTGTGAGTGACTTGTCTTTATGGCCCACCTGTGTTGCTGACCATCAAAGGAAAGATAACCCTTTTGGTAACCCCGGGAAGTCACACACACACACACACACAGGCTGCAGGAAAGCTCTGACTCTTTGGAGTTGGCTTAGAGGCAGGTCAGGAGCTCCAGCTCCTGAACCTGATTCTGGCTGCTTCCCTTGTGCAATTAAAAACTGATCAAGCTGTTTGTCTTCTTCTGTTCATGGGTGAATAATCTCTGTCACCAGCGGGGCCTGCAAGCAACAGGACCCAACAATTACTGTTGGCGATTTTTACAAAGGCATTTAATAGTGTCCATCGAGATTCCCTTCCGGAACATTGCCTGGTCATATGACATCCCTGAACAGTTTGTAAAAATAACTCTCTACCTTTGATCAAGTTGCTGCGTCCACACTGAGGACGGCTATACAGCATTCTTCACCATTGTGACCGGTGTGAGGCAAAGGTGTATCCTCTCTCCTTTTCTCTTCCTTCCTGCAACGACTTTGTTATACGGATTGCCATGGACCAAGATGGCTTTGGGTTACATTGGCTGAACTGAAGAACCTCAACCTCTGAGACGACATCGCTTTGTTTGCTGATGTCCAGAAAAACATGAATCAAGGTTGAAGCAAGAGGCAGCCAAAGTGGCCTTACAGACAAGTGGAAACAAGATGAAGGTCATGAGGATGCGACACGGTAGGACTGCAACCGCTGGAGGAAATGAATAAATTCATCTACCTGGCCAGCATCCTTAAACATGACGAAGATGCTGACCATGATGTTTTGTGTCTGATTGTAAAAGCAGGTGCGGTCTTTCAGTGGCTCCAGCCGATCCAGTTGATCTTAAAGATCAATCTTCTGACAAAGGTTTGTCTGCTCAACTCCATTGTTATACCTACTGCGATCTTTGCTTGTTAGACGTGGAAAACATCAGCCAGAATCACCAAAAGACTCAATATGGCCCAGCAGTGATGGCTAAGAGGGATCCTGGGGGTCTCTTACTGGGGCGATGTCACCAACGGAGAAGTACACCGTCAAACTTCCCTGCACATGGGCAATAAAAAAACAACCAGTGCCTATGCAATCGCATGATGTCAGGGCAAAATGGGTGCGAGATACTTTTTTTGCCGAGGCCCATGATGCCACCCCCACCATGATGGCTCACTGGGCAACGGCCCTTATCACCCACATCAAAAACCGCCACTGGATTTATGGCCATGTTTTATGACACAGAAAGTAATAAAATGAGTAAAAATTTATGGCAGTCATAATTTTTATGAATATCATAAAATTTCTGCATGCCCCCCAGTAAAGCTTTAATTCATTTTATTTGCATTTGTTTAATCCGAAAAAAGAAAATTAGAATCAAAGTCAGACACAAGCTCCACCTCAGGGTGAGACGGTCATATCGGAACATCTGTCTGACTCACGGTGCAAGATGATCCACCAATAAAGCAACTTAAAATGGAGGTGGCCCTACCTTTTAACAATAAGGAAAACGTCTGATCAATAAAGCAATTCTAAAGTCTTGATGCATGTTTAATTATCTAGGTAAATAAATCCCAAAAGGTTGATTTTGTTCATCTGGACGTAGTGTTTTCAGTGGGAGATACTTTATAATACCTTTAAGACCAGTTGTGTCCATGATTAAATCATGTCAAAGTTTCTGACTTTGGATTCTCAACCCGTTGGTAAGCAGCTCTTAACACCACAGCCAGAACACCTTGGATTTTGTTGAAAAGGTAAGAGATGTCATTATGGAGGCAGATGAAACAATGGTCTCGTATGATCTTGCATTTTTCTTCATTTGCATTCCAGTCACTGAGGCGTTGGAGGTAGTTTGTAAAATTACAGGATCACTCCAACCTCAGCATTTGAAAAGTGGCAAGTTAGCCTTCTTAGATTGTAAGATTTCCATCAGTAATGGAGGATATTTAAAAGCTGATGTGTACAGGAAAATATATTTTATTTTTCTGTTTGACAGATTATTAGAGTTTCTCTGTATCACTGTAGGCTCTTTACGTTGAAAAGAAAAGTGCCCTGATGAGACTGTTGTGATTTAGCACTGCATAAATTAAAGTGAACAGAAAAAATTGAATTGTTGAGCTGTTTTTACTTTTTACACAGCAAGCCAAAATTTTCTGAATTGGATTCACATCACAGAGCATGATAGCAAAATAGGTTTCCTTTTCTTTCTTTAAAACAGCAAAACTTAATCACATGCTGCCAATCATCAAGTGCTGCCAGGGGTGGCCAGAACTGCCCATTATGGATAACAGTTTGTTCATAGACTTCCTCTCCACGAATGCTTCAGAAGTATTCCCAGTCACAGAGCCAGATTTCCTGATCAGCTTTTATGCTTCAGGAGCCACATCCTGCTCCTGAAGCGGACCACAGCAAAGCAGAGTGAACAAAAAATCCTCAGCATTTTGGTGCATACAAAAGCTTCCTTAGGAAAAATAGTCTTCTCATCCTCTTCTTGTACATGGCCTCTGAATTGGAAGATCAAAACAGACTGGTTTGTATATGGGTGCCCAGGTACTCCTCAACCACATCGGAGGGTTCAATGTGTTATACTTTTTTTTCTTTCTCTTTGTTATATAAATACAGGAAGGTAGGCAGGCAGGAGAAAGAAGTGCTGTACATGAAGAAAACACTGGTGTCCCACCTGGACTCACAAAACAACAACGAAAGGAGAACAAACAAACAAAACATGACCACTTTTTAAATTCCATTCGTATCCTTAGTTGACATGTGGGTGCCCTCCAGAGGCCAAGAAATGTATCACTCAGCTCTGCATATTTAGTTTTCATATTCGTATGTGGAAAGAGCAAAAATAATATTCTTAACACCCTGTTGATAATAAAACAATTTAGGGGTATTATACAGTGGCATTACTTTAAAAAGCATAAAACTGTGTTTTAATAAAAGTCTCAACTTGTTTCAGAAAGAGCATTGTGTTCATCTTTTGCTTTATGTTTTAAAAAACATCTAAATGCATAGTGGGATTAGCGTGAAAGACTAAGACAAGGATTGTTACAGAATATATAAAGTAGGCAAATGTAGAAAATCACTTTACAATAAGTAAATAATCTGTGATGAATTGGTCATCTGCACCTCTTTGATTGGTGTAACTGTTATTTAAAATAAGTCAATGACAAAACATGGGGAGGGCCCTGCATAATTTAAGAAAACAACGCTTTAACTGCCGTCACCGCTGCCACTGTGTGCAATAAAAAAGCAATGTTTGCCAGACTTGGCAGAAATGCCTTTTCCCCCCACTGCTCATAATCATGCCTTCACTGCACAGCTGCATGAAGTACAAAACCAGAAAATGTTTTTTTTCCTCCCTCTCAGAAAGAGAACTACAAAACTAAAAAAAAAAGTATGTAAATTTGTTTTCTCAAAACTAAGTAAAACTTACTTAAGATGACTAAGTTAAGACAACTTATTTATTACAAGTATACAGTATTAAGAATAATTTGATGTTTCTGACTTATCCTTGAAATTTCGAGTATAGTACTTACTATTATTAAAAAACATAAAAAAAAATAAAAACAAAAGTATATAAGCCAACATGCTGGACACTTTTCTGCTGAACAACAAACAACTATAATATCATCCTTGTTATAATCTTACAATGAAACAAAGTAGTTCAGGTTTTCTACAACTTTGTTTTGTAGTTACATTACATATATCATCAATATAAAATGTATTTATTGTTCAGTCACAAGTGCAGTCTCTAGTTTAAACAACACAATTGTTTTGCATTCAAATACAGAAGCTGGTATGTTGTAATATTTTAAGAATGGCTTGTTTGCAGTTCAGGCATTACTGCCTGAATGACTGTCATGGATCGAAGTGATCCAAATGTAAGTGCAGAAGAAAGTCTTTAACTTCCCTTAAGAACAGCGGCAGCAGTTGTGGGTTGGAGATGCAATGAGCTTGAACCAGCAGGTGACCATCTTCACTGACCAAACCATCTGTAACAGAGGACTCATCTCTCCTGGTGTCCTGCAGGCATACAATCATAGTTTTTAGAACACCAACTTATTTGCTTTCTTAAAAGATGTTTTTCTGCATTTGCTATAAAACAGACATCAATTTAGACTATCTCAGGCTCCCTCCCCACCAGAGAGGTGACATTCAATGTCCCACTTGTCAGTCTGGATAGCCCTAACCACCACCCCACACACAATAATGTCATGTATATTTTTTTTTTAAAAAGGGCTATGCAAAAACATGGCCAATAACTTTCATTCTGATGATGTGCAAAATAAATCATTTTGCACATCATCAGAATGAACAAAACAAATTTCACTGTTCAAAAACTTGCAGACTTCACTATATACAGTGTGGACAGTGTAGAGTTTGAATAAATGCAGACCAAACTGTCACTGTTTGTATTTACTTAAACAGCATGTCTTGTAAAATTAACTGGAGTCATCAGCAACAGCAGAAAGCAGTCATATCTCAAGCGTAATAACAGAAGACAGGAAAAGATTAGGAAAAAACAATTTCCCCAAACAAAAGCACAAATCAAACAATAAGTAAAACAAGTTGATCCAAAGCATGATTAAAGTTCAGCCTGATCAATATGAATGTCTCTGACATTTACGAATATATTGGAAACCAAAATGCCTTCCAATCAGTTGATGTCTTTCTGTCCACAGCTTCTTTTCTAGACTTGTAAGAGTTTGATGTAATGTGTGGAGTGCTGGTCTGAGCCTCAAAGACAGTAAAAAGCAAGCAGAGGGAGAAAAAACAGAAAATAATTTAGACACTGATTTGATCCTTAATGGTTGTGCAGGTGTTATAACTTACAACATAGAAGGTCAATGTACGGGGTGGGCCATTTATATAGATACACCGTAATAACATGGGAATGGTTGGTGATATTAAAGTCCTGTTTGTGGGACATTAGTATATGTGAGGGGGCAAACTCCTCAAGATGGGTGGTGACCATTGTTGCCATTCAGAAGTCGGCCATCTTGGATACAACTTTTGTTTTTTCAATAGGAAGAGGGCCATGTGACACATCAAACTTATTGGTAATGTCACAAGAAAAACAATGGTGTGCTTGGTTTCAACGTAACTTTATTCTTTCATGAGGAATAAACAAACCAACAGTCCAACAGTCTTAGAGAAGCCCATAAAGAGCCTGGGACGGTGGTACAATGCAGACTTCAATGATACGTTGCAACTAAAACAACTAAGGCAGAACTTGGCTAATGACCTCAAGTGGATCAACAACACTGCACTCCCAGGGACACTGAAGCTCTGGTAATTAGGGCTATTATCCAGACTACTGTGGCCTTTGACAAAGTACAAGGTCTCACTCAATCATGCCAATCGACTAGAGAGGCTAGTGAGCTCCTACGTTAAGAAGTGGCTGGGACTTCCCAAATGCCTCAGCAGCATCGGACTCTATAGCGACGGGATACTGTCATTGCCCATCCCTAGTCTGGTAGAGGAGTTTAAATGTACAAAAGTGAGGCTTGAGATGTCACTCACGGACTCCCAGGACCCAATAGTGAGAGGCATGAGGAAGTGGACCCCAACTAGTGATGTGTCGGTCATGAATGATCTTTGAAGTGAACAACGTGAGCCGGCTCCTTATTGGGAGCCATGTTTGTTTGTTTTTTCTTTCTCTCGCCCTCCCTCTCTCTCTCTCACACACCTTTTTTGCTTCACTCCGGGCATGAGCCTTGTGCTTGCGCTGAGCAGAGGGGGGAGGGGCGGTAGTTACACACAGTAGCACAGGAACAGAGTGGGAGGGAAAGAGAGAGAAAGAGAGCCAGGGATAACAACAATAGACAACATCATCACATTAGAAAGGTATGGTAATCATATGGTAATCTGGGGAATGGAGTCTAATAGACTAAGTTTTATCATCCGAGCAACATACGATGCGCTGCCTTCCCCAATAAATCTGCAGCTGTGGTTTGGAAAGGATCCATCCTGCCCCCTGTGTACAGTCCCAGCCACACTCGAGCACATCTTGGTTGGTTGTAGGACTAGCCTTACTCAGGGCAGATACACATGGAGACACAACCAGGTCCTTAGGTGTTTCACGAACCAAGAGGAGCGTCAGCTTTCATCAACATTTGTCCAGGAGGGAGACAAGTCAAGGGCAAGCCCCTCAACCCCAGACCTGGGCCCACTGAAGGTTGCCAGGGAGTGGCAGATGCAAACGGACTTAGATCAGTGGCTAATTTTTCCCACATAGATCGTAACCACTCTGCGACCAGACCTTGTCCTTAGGTCTAACTCCCCAAAACTTGTGTATGTCATTGAGCTAACGGTAAAATGGGAGTAAGCAATTGAAGAAGCATTTGAGCGTAAGAAGCTGCGGTATGCCAACTTGGCAGCTGAGGCAGAGGACAGAGGCTGGAAGATCAAGGTGCGCCCGGTAGAAGTGGGGTGGAGGGGCTTTGTTGCCAGTACAACAGCAAAACTGCTTAGAGAGATAGGGATTAGAGGACAGGCGCAATGGCTGGCTATTAGAGAATTAGCTAACACTGCTGAGAGGTCCAGTCACTGACTCTGGTTAAAAAGGGCTGACATCACTTGGACAGCTAAGGCAGTTAGCTAACCGCGAGAGAAAAGAAAATATTCCACTCTTCTTCCCTTTTCTGGGAGGCAGTGGGGAGGTAGAGCGTACAGCCCAATCCGGCAGGGAGGTGTGGGAAACCAGATGGAGCTTCATTAATGCTCTGCTGCGGTTCTTACTGTGCGTGGTCCTGTGAAGATTATCCGCTCTGACTGTGGCACGGATTTTAAGGGAGCTTGCAGAGAACTTCAAATTCTCCTATGAGACGAAACCAACATCTCAAAGTACCTCAGTGAGGAAGGATGCACACGGTTGTTCAACCCACCTCATTCTTCCCACATGGGAGGAGTGTGGGAAAGAATGATTGGAGTTTCGAGACAAATTCTTGACTCTATTCTTTCTCAGATCAGTCTCTCGCATCTCACTCATTAAGTTATTTCAACCCTTATGGCTGAAGTTGCAGCGATAATAAATCCAAGGCCTCTTGCTCCCATGTCAAGTGACCTAGACTCTCTCTTCTGACTCCAGCAATGATTTTGACACAGAAGGTCTGCACCCCTCTTCCTCCTCCAGGATCATTTGAGACTACAGACATATCGTCAGTCCAGCACTTGGCGAATACATTTTGAGAGCAATGGAGACGAGAATACCTCTCTACGCTCCAAAGCCAAAGCAAGTGGCAAAATAGTCAGCTCACTGTCAAGGAAGGGGACTTGGTGTTGCTCAAAGACTAGGTAAAGAGGAATCAGTGGCCAATGGCTCTCATCACCAAGGCTTACCCAGACAGCCATGGAAAAGTGAGGAAGCTTGAACTGAAGGTCACAAAAGGGGGTACTGTTAAGACATTCTTTAGATCAGTAATGGAAGTAGTGGTACTTTTGTCTACTTGCTTGTCTACCATGTACATGTGTTGTTTTCTTTAGTTTCAGTGCCTACTGCATATGTTCAGCTATCTGTCACTTCGTGTACCAGTACCACACATGTAGGGGACAGAACCATTTGCTTTTCTTTATTATCTGGTGTGTTTTGGATTTTTAACAGTGAATTTTGAGATTAAACTGAATTTTAAAAAGATTTTTACTTATACAAAGAGGAAATAGAAGGTGCATAAGCAGCGTTTGTAACAGCATGTTCATCATGATGACTGCAACCTGTACAGAAATATTATATCATGTTTTTTTAATAGTTATTTAACTGTATTCTAAGCACCAGCTGTCTGTGAGAATTTTCAGAGTTTACTAAACTAAAGATAAATGAAGTTAATATATGATTTGTGTGAGTTTTTTTATGTTAGTGTTTTGGTCATGTTATGTTTAACTGTCAAAGGCTTGTTAGAAACTATGAAACACATCATGCAGATTTCTCGATGTTAGAAGAAAACTAATACTGCTCATGAATCAGAGTAAAGGCAGGAAGGTGTCCTTTAAAACTAAAAATGTTAACCTTACCATAAGACCTACCATAAAACCAAGTCAGCCAGAGCTCATCTTTATATTTTTACATGCTGTAGTGCCATAATTCAAGTTGCTATACATCAATACAACTGTTAGAGCTCAAATTTTAATAATATGCCTGAATTATGTCCATAGTAACTGGATTAAATTGTAAAAAGTGCAATAAACTATAATAAAATGAATTTTTTTTTTTTTTTACACATATTTCTAGTTGGAGAAATTTAAGAGGTGTATCGCTCAAAACTGTAAAAGCAAAAAAGTTGGACAAAATGGTTTCCAACCACAGGAAATTTATTTTGAGTGTCTTCATAGTTTTATTTTTAAGATACACCAATTTTTATACACTGCAGGAAAAATAAAAATAAAATTTTTAATGCAAATTTGCAAAAACAAAAACAAAAAGCATGTGGCTCAAAATAAACTATTTCCAAAACTGTAATTTGAGTTCTAAGCATCCCAGAAACTATAGCGACAAGGAAACTGTGACCTAGGTAAAGCTAAATGCATAAGATGCAAGTACAACTCCTCCAGTTTCATATGCAAAAAATAAACATTGCGCTAGCTTATGTGGTTGCAATTCTACCAGACTTTAAAAATAGTTAAGCAAAACATAGCGTGCCTGCTCCTACCGGTCTTAAAGGGTTAATATTTCTGTGAAGGTTCTCAATCATCCAGGTCATCATAGTCTAAGGAGCTTGGAAAGAAAAAAGCATCTGGACTTCTTTAAGTTGCTTGAAGACATTTCACCTCTCATCTGAGAAGCTTCTGTCCCGGAAAAAGACCGACGAGGATCAAAAACTACTCAGGAACCCGGCTCATCTCTAACACTTTATTTTCAGAATATTGAGTATAAAATATTATATAAAAATATCAAAAACCAAAGCGCTTTGGGAGACGAGTACCGCTCACAACAACCCCCTGCACTCATCTGCCTTTGTTTCAAACATACACATTCTATACGCCCGTCGTGCTTCTTCTCCCCCCTGTCCGGCTTCAGGATATCCTCTCCTGGAGCTGTGTACATTTCGACCCCCACTCAGCTCCACTGCCCCACCCTATTCCTTTGTCTGCAAACCTCATGGTAAGGCACAACATATATATGACCTCAGTGGTCTAATACTGTGATTCCTGTGATTCTATGCATACAGGTCCTTCTCAAAAAATTAGCATATTGTGATAAAGTTCATTATTTTCTGCAATGTACTGATAAACATTAGAGTTTCTATATATTTCAGATTCATTACACACAACTTA